>MU223391.1:1281458-1302747 GCA_018584345.1 Thuja plicata
AATCTCCACCATTGCTTTAAAAGCCTCTTAATCTTCACCGTCCATTATTCTTTATAAGGAAGCCTCTCCTTCTCATTTGAGCATCCCAGGTTTTTATTGTTATGCTGCAGGTTTGGAGAGCAACTTTAGAAGAGAATTTGAGCACTTGAGCTTGGATATTGCAACTTCTATCTTCTTGTCTTCTTCTCTCACGCATTCATGACAATCCATTTAGATTACTTTGCATTTGCATTTTAGATTAAATACATATTTCCTTTTATAGATTATTCTTCTTGCATTGTTATCATATAGATTAGTTTCCTTTTATGCATTGCAATCATATAGAATAGTTGTCATTTTCATGCATTGAATCTCTCATTTTATGGTGTACTTGCATGGGCACAACTAGGTCAATCTGAGGGCCTTCATCACACACCTTTGCACTCCATGACTAGAGAGCTATGAATCGATATTTGAGGCCTCATTCCTAAGCAACCTTGGATGGAATGATTCATAAAAGTGTGACACATTTTCATCACACAAGACTCATCATAGATAAAAGGGGAGAGAAAAAGAAGGGGACCCAGGGGATGCAGATGTCGCAGTTGAACCTCACCTGAAGCAGTATCCCCACCAAACGTAATTAGTATCACCTGAAGAATGTAGAGGGGATTACACACCCAGAGCGGCACACCTGCACAGAGAACAACTCTACCTTTGGCTAATCATAGGAGTAATCTTAAGGAAGATATATTTAATTTTTTTTTATAATTTAGATTTTCTAGGAATATTGATATTAGTCGTGATATCATTCATGAAGGAGCTGGTGTTAGGCAACTATATTTAGCAAATATGTGAAACTGAGCATGAGAGTTGAGCAATGAAGCATCTTAGATGTTATTGGTGGGTCTTATATGATTTGGATAGTGATTTTGGATGCCCACATTAAGATATGGGTCATAATGGAGGACAAGTCAAAGATGTAATCTATTATTAGTATGAAGGTTATTTTTGCTATTCATGGCTCATCGAGAATTACATTACTATTATGGAAAGAGCCTCTTCACTTTAGATGTGGTAGTTTTGGTAGTTTACCATAGTTTGATGGTACATTGTTTAAGGAAACATTTGTGGCATTCCTCTCCCATTTTTCTATAAATTAGAGCCATGAGATTGCAGTTTTATTATGTGTTCTCTCTTTTGAAGATTAATATATACATGTTTTTTTTCCTTCATGCATGAAGCATTTTTTCAAAAGAGTTTCTCCACATAAATCTTGTACCACTTATGGTTTGTTGATTTATCTTTTATTGTTAACTTTGTAATCACATAATATTTATCATATGATAATCCTAGTTAATTAATCATATTTTAAATTTTAAATTTCAATGTAATTTTATAGTATTTTATTACAATAGTTTTATCTTGTTAAACAATAGTGTGTCACAAAAATATGGACATTAAAAAAATGCATTCATATCAATCGATGAAGATAAACTAGATAAATCCACTATGATAATCCAATGATGGGATAGACACAGATAAATATATCACTATGAAACTTCAAACCTAAAAAATCCATGTATATGTATGTGAATCCAAACACTTAGAAATCTAAAAGAAGGATAATATCTAGAAACCAGAGAAATTCTTGTGGGCTGAAAGTCAATTTCTAAGGGATGTAAGAGTAGAAGGATTCACCAAAAATGTAAGGAATAAGCTAATTTAATAAATACACCAAACTCACTCTAATTTAACCTAGATAAACATTAATTGCTAGAAATTATTGCTATTAAATATTAGAAAATTAAATGTGAGCAAATAGAACACTTAGCATTGAAAATTATGATAAAGAATAAAAACTATGTCATACATAATTTGGTCATCTTAGTATATAAAATTGATATTTATGATCTATAGATTATCGTAGGGTTTGAATAATAAAATTCTACATGGGTTGAATTTGCAACTGATATGCAAAACTGATAATATAAGTCACATGTTAATCTAACTTTGCCTTGATCATATGAAGATGTACAAAGTATCAAAGATAGTTAAAAATGTCTTAGGGAAGTTTAGGGAAGTTCAAGTGCAAGGGTCAAGTTTTTAACTGTAGACAACGTCTATACAACACTAAAAATGTACCATTTATTATATTTATTAGTTAATTAAAAATTTAAATATAATGAATATCTATTTTTTATTTAATTAATAATTATCATAAATAAGACATTTTGAGTGCTGCATAGACAATGGTTTAGCTATCAACCCCCTCGTTAGATTTATTTTACAATTTTGAGTGGATGTGTGTAGACAACATTCTCAAATACACATGTCCTAAATGATTTTGATATGGATTCTATTTCTTTTAATGTTATAAAGCGAAATGTTCTTAGAATGATTTCTCCCTTAGAGTAGTCAATATAAATTAACCATATTAAATGTGTTTAAAGTACTAATGTATCTCAACAATTTCTACAAACCATTTAACAACTGAGCTCATCATAACTAGTTTGATTTGAATACCACAAAATTGACCTAAAATGACAAACACTAAATCTTAAAAGATAAATAAACATCTAAACAAACATACAATATAATGAATAACTAAATAAAAAAATTTGAAAAAAAACTGAAACATATATATAAATGATAAATGAAATTAAAAAATTATATGGAGATAGATAGATATATAAAATGTTAACGAGGCTAAAAATAGCCTATAGGACAGCTAGACAACTTAAGCTAACTTCAATAACTCGGTTCTTTTGTTGTGTAAGTTGATGAGCACACCTAACTTCTCAATGTACTCTTCGATGAATAGGTTATGCCAAGAGCTATTAGATATAATATATTTTCTTCCTTCTAAACCCATTTCTCCAATTTCTCTTGTAAAATTTCTCCATAACAAAGACTTCTATTTCTTTGTTATTTGTGCAACACATATTGAATTGGATATTCTATTTACTCATCCGTTTATGTTTTGTTGCATCCACATCTTTTTCCATTTGCACAATATATTATTAAAGACAACATTAGCCATTTATCTCCTTCCATTTTGTTCATTTTTTTAAAAAGATTCTTTTGATCGAGTGATTCCATCAAAATGAACCCAAACTCGGTGGGAATTTGCCCACTACAAGTATATGGTGCGTATACAATCTTAGTGTGATAGGATAGGATGGCTTCAATCTGCCATTGTTGTCTGCAAGGAGCCTCCGCCAACACCATCACCACCGCTGCACTTTCCCGGTCCTTCAATTCAATTGTTGGAAAACACAGGCCTTCTTCCCCTTCCTCAAGCTCATCATTTCTCCAGAGACACTTAAACACTGATAGAAAATTTTCGATTAAAGAAATAGCATGTAGAGCCCAAGTGGTGGAGAAAGAGAAAGAGAAAAAGGAGGGCTTTAGATTTGAACGGTATGAAGCGGTGATAGGAATAGAAACCCATGTACAGCTCTCAACATTAACAAAGGCATTCTGTAGCTGCCCTTCTCAGTATGGTTCACAGCCAAATACAAATGTGTGCCCAATTTGTATGGGACTTCCTGGCTGTCTGCCTGTTTTGAATGAAAAAGTGGTGGAGTATGCAGTCAAATTGGGGTCGGCATTGCATTGCCATGTGGCTCTTAAGTCGAAGTTTGACAGGAAGCAGTACTTCTATCCAGACCTTCCCAAAGGCTACCAGATTTCACAATTTGACGTTCCTATTGCTACAAATGGGTTCATTTACGTGGACATCCCCGTGGAGTTTGGTGGTGGGCATAAAAGATTTGGTGTGACTAGAGTGCATATGGAGGAGGATGCTGGGAAATTAATTCACGCCGGAAATGATCGTCTTTCTGGTTCTTCTTACACCCAGGTTCTGTTTTCTATCATGTTTCCACTTTCTGGGTTGAAACATCAGCTACCCATATTACCAAAGGTTAATGCCATAATATAGGAAAGGAAGGTTCACTGTAGTGCTGAAAACCATAAAAGGCCAATCGTCTCCCATAACATAGCAGGACAAAATACTCTAGCACTGCAAATAATCAGCATCTGGTAGTCTCACGTAAAATGCTATAGGAGTATGATTGCACCTGCTGACCACGTTGTTAATTCACAAATTTCAAAGAATTTCTGGAAGAACAATCGATGCTCCAGACTGAAAAGGACTGAGTAGCTTAGTGATAAACACTCGTGATGCAGGTGCATCCAAATTGTCGTAACTCACATATTCTTTCCTTTAATGATAGACATCTTAATTGGGCACCCAAGAATGAGTGGACTTCTTTTTCTATTTTGAGTTCCTGGTGAGTTAAATGGGTGTCATGGTTGACTCCTATTGTTAGCAGGTTGGTGGGTGGAGATGACAAGGCAACATTGAGCTATCAAGGCAAGTTTCTAAGTGTGTGAGCAGCCTTCTCTTGTTTTGGCATAGCATTTGGGAAGGTTACCAAACCAGAGGTTATGGTAACTAGTGTAGTTATTCGCAACTACACCTTTCAACAAAATAATCACATACTTAGATTTTTTAAGTTTGGAGTTTTGGAGGGAGTGGGGAGAGATTGAGAAAAGAGGGAGCTAGTTGGAGAACGGGAATAATGTTGAAGTTGCAGCTGCAGCGTAGGGGAAGACGTCAAGTTTGTTTTTAAGCTGGGGTCTTATGGGAGGGGGCTTCCTTAAAAATAGAGCTGGAGCTGCTTGAGAATTTTTAGGAATATTTTAAAGTGAGCAGTCCCATGAATTTTATTCTTCAATTCAGCTTAAATGTTTAGCCCCGAAATTTAAGGAAGCTTTTATCTTCCAAAATTTTTGTACTACTAAAAAATTGTGTTAAAATAATTAATTTCACTCCAAAATCTGACATGTGGCAGAAAAATTCCTAAGATGGTGGGGCAATTTCCAGCCCCACCCCATTTTCACCCGCTCAAATTTTAAGATCTAAAAAGTAGGGGCTCTTATTTTCTAGAAGAGATTCCAATTATTCCTGTAGCCTAAAAAAATAATTGTCATGGGACCTCTAGCTCCTTAAAAATAGAGCTTAAGCCCCTCCCATGGGACCCCAGCCTTAGGTGAAGCTGCCATTAAACCTCATGTTTGCCATCTCCAAAAGTTGCCATCTCCAAAAGTGTAGAAATAATAGGTGTAATGCAGCCCATGTTGCTGTAGATTTGTGATTCTTGAAACCCATTTTGATGTAAGGCTGGTGTGAGGCCATTTCCTTGAATTTGAATAGAAGAAGGTTCTTGTTTGAAACTTATTATTTCAAGTTGTTCGCTGATTTGCAGCATTTTAGTTCATGATAATTTAAAGTTTGAATGTGGGTGTTTGACAGGGAGAGTCCCCCTACATCACCATGAAAGATTTGTGATTAGATTCCCGGTTGGTCCATGGGGTGATTTTATGATGTACATTGAAGAAGTCACTACTCAGACCCAGCTTGAATATAATATTCTTCAGACGATATATCATTCGCAATAATATCCACCTCAGATGTATAAACTTCCCTCTAACAATAACGAAGGTAAACCCATAGTCTCAACATAGGACAATTCATTATTCAACATAACTAATTCCACAAGTTATCTATTTGACCTAATGTTACTAGTAAATAATATCATATGCCCAAGTACATAACATGTTGTCCTTCTTTAACATCTTTCATGAGAGAAACCAATAATGATGCATAAATCATTGTATACTTGAGGCCATGCTCAAACATGCAACCATTCAATTTCAATCTTTATGAGTGGTAGTTCTCCATTGGACCTTTCTCCATACTTGGGTGCCTACTTCATTGCGTTACTTTGTTCCATTCATGTCCATAGTTATTGCTCTGTTGATTTAGTGGTTGTTTCTGCTCCTTTAATTCCATGCATGCCTTTAGTTGTTGCACATTTGATTTCATCTATGTCCATAATTGTTACTCATTTGATTCCATGTATAGTCTTTGTGATTTCTCCTTTGACTCTTGTATATCTGTAGTTATTGCTGTTTTGATGCACTGTAACATGCCTCCATGATTGTTGCCTCTTGTGATGATTGGTGTCTATATGCCATATCTTTGGGTCTCTTTTTCTTCTGTTTTATTCTCTGCAATATTATCTTCTGCCATCTTTACTTTTTCAACTGTTTCTTTCGCCCTCTCCTTTGGCTCTGGAGTAGATGAATCGTTAGAGACTTCTTCACAAATACCCAAGTTGTCATGTTAATTTTTCTTTTCTTTTCTGTGCTTTTTATGTAGCCTTTCCTTCTTATTCTTTGCATCCTTATTCTCACTTATGCTTTATTTTCTAATTCTTCTTTATGTTCTTCACAATTTTTTAGATTCATCCTCATGGTTTACTTAGACCTTGCTTTTTTCCTCATTATGTGTAATATCCTACAAGGTTACCGTCTTTTTCTTGTACCAAAGACAAACTTATTTTGCATATTAATATTACCCATTCAGAAGTCTCTAAACAAAGACATGCATGCACAATATCCAAGCCTTCAATAACATAAGAAAAGGATATGAATGCAGAACCTACTTGTCCATAATAAACTTCAAATCTTCAAAAGCCTTAACCTTCTTACTGTTGATACAGGTCTTGATGTTCCTTGCTTGAACTAGTATCTGCTTGTCAAAGTCCATATTGTGAAACTGTATCTGCTGCTAAGGTCTATGAATACATTGACCCTTTGAATCCTTAACATCTACCTGTTTTTCGCATTCTTCTTTATAATTCTCATTTTTATTTTTGTCATCCTTATCATCACCATTGCCATTTTCTTCTTTTGTGGCCAAAATACATGGATGCTTATCTTCATCCTTTCCTTTTTCTAAGTCATCCTTCTCATCACCATAGTACTTTTATCTCACTTCCAGTTGGCAAAGAATTCCAAACCTGTAAAAATCCACAATCTTGCACATCTCTATGAGTACTGAACATAAAAAAAATGGATAGAAAAACATGAAGATTTTGGTAGGTCATGCCCTAAAAACTGACGAGTATGCAATTATGAAGGCTAACTTTGGATGGGCTGCCACTCGGTCAATAATTTTTAGAAATTTTATTGTGACCATTTTTTAGAAAACATTTGAAAATTTCTTTCCAATGATACAGAAGTTGTTTGAAAAAAATCCTACAAGGAAGTTGTTTGGAATTGATTTATTTTGCCCTAGTTTTGTGCCCAAATATTTGCTAAAAATCAGACATGACGACAATTCCATTGATGTGACTCAGAATCTTTATTAGGAGTCTTGACGATTGTTCAAGGCCTCAAAAAGCTCCTTCATGAATTGCCTAAATAAAAAATATGAATAAGAAAATGAACCTTTTAAAGTTAGAATGCTTTTCCCTAATACTACACTGGTAAAATTTGCCAAAAATGCACTGTCAAATTCCCCTTGAAATTGCTTAAAAATTAGAGTTTCTTTTGTGATCACTTGTAGGCAAGCTCTTGAAAAGTACATGTCAATGGTGCAAGAATCAACTTGGTTTGACAGTGGTGATAGGAGAATGACACACTGAAATATAGGCATTCTTTTGGGAAAATATCAATAAAAATCCCGGGTCTATTTAGAAGATTTCAACCTCTGCCAAAATTGTTGCTTTTGTGTACCCCATACCTAATATAACAAAGAGCTATGTGCACCCCATAGCTAATATTTGATCTGCCAATATGCATCATAATGTGATATGCCTAGATATTTAATAATGATTTTATTCTTTTAACTTGTTTGGTTCCACTTCTTCTTTGCCTCTAGTTTGGTTAACTTTAGTTTTGTTTGTTCAACACTTTTACATTTATCTTTAGTTCCCGTGGTTACTTATCACACTTTTCCACCTTGTTGGAAGTTGAATTTTCCTTCCTCTCTTCATTTTGTTACCCTTTGTGGTTGAGGCTTCAAAATTTCTTTGTTCTCTATCTCAACACCATTTCTTGACATATTTTAATCTTCTTGAAGGTGATCTTACATTAATATTTTTCGATATTCTAGACCACATTGAAATCTCTGTAATAATTTTATTATTGGCTGATTGCTCTAGAATGGGATTTATATCCTCCCTTCCCAACGACTGGTTGAGATTTTTGTATAAATCCTTTTTTGTTATCTGCAAAAAGATTTCCCTTTGGTGCAAAGAACTCATATGGTTCCTTTATAAATTTTTCTTTTCTCTTTCAATAATTGTAAAGGAAATCATTTCTTCTTGTTCTCCATCCATTGGTTGCTTCTCTTGTCATATTGCTTTGGAGCATAGTTGGAAGACTCGGACTAGACAAAAAATCGGTAGACCCAAAACTTTTTACTAGGCAGAAACTCAGTAAAAACTTGGAAAAAACTTAGTAACTTAAAAAACTGCTTAAATTTCTTTAGAAACACATTTTTTTTGCAAAATTCAATGGCGAGATGTATCTAATGAGTCCATAAGTGAGTACAAAATGTTTTCTATTAAATTTGATTGATTTTAATGCAAATTGAGTACAAATCACATCATAATGCAGAATCCTAATGGCTGATTAGCCTTATTTGATATAATCGTAGATAGCTGATAAAATGAAAATACAGCATTTTACATCTTCCAGTTTCCTAATAAATTGGAAACTTGGGGAGAGGTTGAGGTTCTAATCGTTGAAGTCTATTGTGGCTCCTTGCATGGCATAGATTATTGTGACTTGACCTCCATCCTTCTAATAAATGGCAATGGTTTCTCCTTAGGCTCATCAATCTCATTCAATCCTATATCTCGTATTGCACCCGCATCCTCCGATGCCTTCCTCACAAAATAAAAAATTTCATTTTTTTGTAAACAATGGAATTCGCTCTTCCTGCCCCATCCAATTGCTATAATGAGCAATCTTATCCAAATCAATGAGATCCTTTGGTTTTTTCGTATACCCTTCTTGTACGTAGCCAAAGGTCGTATTGCACAAAGACAAGGTCATTGAGGTGTTTTTGAGTTAATTTGTTCCTCTTCTTTATGTGGATGGCCTCAAACAAGCTCCAATTCCACTCATAGATAGATGCACACTAAGGCTGGCACAAAATGTGGAGGGAAAATATTTGGAGATTCTGGATATTTGCACCCCATTCTATCCACCAAGAATCTACAAATTAAAATACTGAAGAGTTAGAAAGCAAAGTCAAAACATATTTGATCAAATTATCAATAGTTGTAAATTGTAATTTTGTAACCTATAAGATGCATGTAATATAAAGACTCCAAATTATATGTGGTGCTTGAGTGGTTCTTCAGGTAGCTAGCTCCGAAGAAAAGAGCCTACCCTTTTCAGTCTTGTAATTGTGCACTTCTTAGACAATGAGGTCTCTCACCTCAACTTGGGGTGTCATCTTCTAAGTGCATGTTGTGAGGCCCTTTATAACCTCTTTGTTAGGATTCGAGAAGCTATCTGAATAGAAAAAAACAGGGGTCTAGGAAGTACCCAGCTGCATGGATGGGTTGGTGGAGTTGATTGTTCCACCTCCAATCATTGATCTCCCAAATGGGATCAAATTTGAGGTTGTAATAATTTCAGATTGACTCTTTGGCCATATCCATAGCCTCATAAATATACCCCATTGGGTTTTGATCCCCATCTAGCAAACAAAAAACTCTAATCAAGGGCCTTGACACCTACAATTTACAAATACAAAAAGATTAAGGTTACAAATTTATAGTGATAAACTTAAATTAAAAAAATATTCAATTTGAAGTAAAATAATAAAATTCAAAGCTTTGAGGTTACCTTCATGATCTCTGTAGCTCTTCGCACAAAAGGTTGTCAAAGGCTATGCTTGTGACCCTCTCCTCTTCAAACTTCTTTGAATATGACAAGTCTAGCCATGCTTGACTCACAAACATCTATTTTAAAGAAATCAACAATCCAATAATGCTGCAATGTTAGGAAGACCTTTGCAAACCTTGTGACACCTGATTGTACTAACTCTTTCCCTTGCGTGTGAACTTTTTTATGCTCCTTGCATCATCTACAACTAGTTTCACCCAATCAAGTTTTCCTCTGTCCTCCTAAAGAAGGTCAACTCAATGTGCTGTGTAAGGTGTCCAAAAAGTATCGTATGTTTTTCTTGGAGCAATCTCCCAGCTGGTACTTGTGCTGCTGCTGTAAGGTGTCGAAAAAGTGTTTTTCTTGGAGCAATCTCCCAGCCGGTACTTGTGCTGCTGCATTATCATTGATGATTTCTACCACATTCTCTATGCCCATCTCCGTGACAACTTCCTCCAACATCAGGCACTATATTTCTGCATTTTTTACTTTGTTAGAGGCATTAATCGATTTCAAAAAGATCACCTCACCATTTGAAGCTACCCAAAAAATGAGAATGGTGTGTTTTTTCTCATCGGTCCACCCATCAAAAAGAAAAGTGCATCCATTTTTTTCCCATTGCTTCTTTTGTTCTTCCTCTATTAGCCTTGCCTTTTTAGTTGCATTCGTGAGCAACCTACAAGTACAAAGTGAAAGTACAAAATTTTAGTGTTTTAATCACAAAAATATATCGTAAATTTAACATAAATTACTATAAATTAATGAACATAAATGTAGCCTAAAATTCAACATAAATTACTATAAGTTTAAATTAGGATAAATTAATCAATCTCCCACTTAAGTCTCTGCGAGAAGGTGCCTTGTAGCCTTTTCCCGCAACTGTTAATGTAGACACCAGATTCTCCCATTAAGGATTAGTTGTCACATTGAAAGGAATGTTGTTGAAGTGCCAAAAATCAGCACCTGCCATATCTACTTGTTCATGCACCTTCCTATTCCACCATGTAGCTTCCAATGATGGTTGTGCTCTGTTTGTTTTTGGGCACAAAAACATTATGTAGCATGTGTGTAGGTGCAGGCGTTGACGCTCTACTTGAAGTAGATAAATTGGAGGCTGATTTGCATAAGATGTATGGACCACAAAGAGAGCTTAGTATGGACCACAAAGAGAGCTTAGTATGCTTTGATATGTTGTATCTTCATTTGATTCAGGTTGCACTTGAGGAGCATGGCCATCATCTGGGACTGCTGCTATGGCTACCCTTGTCTTCTCTCTTTGCAATTTCTTTTCTTTTGCCAATGCAAGGTGGGCATTCATCTCTCTTTTAATTTATTTAGTGATGTTGACATAGGGTTTGGCATCACGATGAGTAATGCCTGCAAGATGGTAATAGATGCAATTTATGGCTCCATGATATAAGTTTATGTATCTAATGCAAAGAATTGTCCCAGGTATTGGTCCTTGATAGGTATATTTCCAAGTAGTGTCTCTAGTTTCAGTAGGACGAGTGCCTGTAATTGACAGTGGCACTGATGGGGCAAACCTTGAGCTTGAACCTAATCAAGAAGCTTTTGTATTTTCCATTATATGATGTATTTAACCTATACTTACAAAGTGAAAGCACAACATTTGAATTTTTAAAAACAAAAAATTAAACCAAAATTCGGCAATTTTTTATCACTAGAAATGATCATAAAATTAGTATAAATTAGTACAGATCAGTAAAAATTTGATATAATCTAAAGATTTTAAACATTTTATTAAAAAAAAGGTTTTTTTAAAAAAAAGATGTGCATGCCAAAAACAATGAATTCATTAAATTTTTTTGAAGAAAACCTAAGTTGCTGAATTGTGAGATTTTTTCGGGTGATTCCCGGTACAAAGCATACCAGAATCGGATTCTGAAACGAATCTCCTGTGGGTGCATCTGGGGTTTGTGTTTTTAGATGCCAAAATGTTAAGTGATTCTGGTTTGGTTTATTGACATTCTTAGGACCTACACTGCTGATTAGCGAACTCTGAACTTATTTATCATGAGATTCTAGTTTGATCTTTTTGATATTGAGATCTGAATTTAAATTAGAATGTTATGTTTCAAAATTTGAAATTTGTTATGGTTTTGTTTAGTATATGTATTGGTATATGACACTCTAAACTTAATTGAAATTCTATTTTTTAGCTCTACACACGTGCGCGCACACACATGCACATATATTATTTTTGTGTGAATGTACCAAATCTTATCGAATTCCCCCAAAATTTTTTGCCTTACCAGCATTTCGTACCCATGTACCCATTCTTGTTCCCATACTCGATTTGGCAGCTTAGGAAAAGACCATCAAATAATTGTGATGAATCAAATTTTTTGGAATTTAAATGTAAAATACTTCATTTTTTTAGCATATGATGATTTTTTTAAAACTAGATGCTGGATTTTGCAGCAAAAATGTAGTGAAATGCAAAGGAAAAAAAACAATTTACTGACATGTGCTTCAAATTTGCCTTCCAAATTCCCTAAAAAGCCCTTTTAGATATTCTCTCTGAGATGCAAAAGGATTGTGAGGGCTGTGCTCAAAGTGTGAGGGGTACTAAGGGTTATGCAGAGCAGAATCACGTTTTTTTGGAGTTCTTTTGGGTCTTTTGGGGTCTATTTTTGACCCGGCATGCTCTATGTCCAGTGGCCACAAGTTTCCCTGTAGGGACTCGTTGAAATTTTGGCGAATACTTGCCAAAAAAATGGCTAGTGCTCATCAGAAAGTTAGTGATTATTTCTGGTGAGTTGTTAGTGTGATTACTCAACATTAGAAAAAGTCGGTAAATATTCCCAGTCCACCATCTATGCTTTGGAGTCCATTTTCTTTTGAATTATCTTTGAAATATCCCCTCTTTAGGATTTTGTTGCTAAGAGCTTATAAACTATTGGCCCACTGGGCATAGGACCTATCTTGTTTTATCACTATTGAATGTGACATTTGTCAAGCCCAGTCCATATGTTCTATTTTTATGACAGGGACGACACCTCAAGGGAAACATTTATAATCGAATTCCTGATGTTAGGTTCCTGAGTACATGAAAATCGTAAATTTTTAACACAAATCCACACATAGGTGGCTAGGTTTTCTTTCTTAGTGACATAATCTAACTCTCCATTAAGATTTCCATTATTTTTCAAAATTGAGTCATTTTACAATTTTGATAGTAATTCAAACTTACAAATGTGATTTTATAATCATTTTCTTACCTGGATTAAATTTTGGTACCTATGTTGTTGTATATAATCTTACATAGTACATAAATTTGTGCACTCCCTTGCACTCTCTATCTCAATCCTTGGAACTCTCAAACATAGCTAGAACAAAAACATTTGACAACAATCTTATTTCTACACTTCTTCCCCATTTGTTCTCTACCAAAATAAGCAATCCTTCTAAAGTATGTAAATAACCTAGGAACTATCCAATCTATATATTCATCCTCAATCTCCAATACTAGAGTTTTTTCAGCCATTTTGAATCTTTTGAAAGTTTTGCTTTTGTCTATTGTACTTGTTGCTTTTTTTCCTCGCCTTCATATTTTTTTTGCCTGGGACCTCTCATATCTTGTTATTTCTTTATCCTTTTTTTCTTCAGGGTACTCTTCTGTTCTAGATTTATTTGTTTATTTGGGAATTCCTAGGGCTTTATATCCCCATTTGATTTCTCCTAAGCACACTTCACAACTGTCTTTTGCTTCCATCTTTGGTTTTCCTCTATCTAAATTTCTCTGCCAATTTCTTCATTTTCTTTTGCAAATCGTGCATTTCCTTTCTATCTTTCATTTTCTGAATAATATACATCTTTGTATTTTGTTTTTTCCTTACATCTTTGATCTTTGTCTATCTAAACTTCTCTGCCAATTTCTCCATTTTTCTTTTGCAAATCTTGCATTTCCTTTCTATCTTTCGATTGCTGAATATTATACCTCTCTGTGTTTATAGAGTCTACAAGTTGAATGATTTGTAATATTTTATATAAAGATAGTTAAAATTTAATAGTTCTTCCATATGTACCTAAAAAACCTTTAAATGTGACTTCCAAAATTTTATAATCCTTGTTTTTGAGATGGAAATTGATTTCATTTCATTTTTCATTTCTTGGTTTTGTTAACATAGAAAAAAGTTATGAGACTGCAACTCTCACATGATAAAATAAAGTGAAATCCCCAAGTATGTCTTGAACAGTAGGAGGCTTTCTAAGAAACAAATGCAGCTTAGTTAAACTGTCAAGATAACTAGAAACAAATGCAGCTTAGTTAAACTGCTAGACTGTGGAGTTCCTGGCTCTATTCCATGACTCAGAAGTTAATAACCATATCAATTTCTGTATTTTGACATGCCACCATATAATATTCTAATGTTCTTTCTTGATTAAATGGAAACAATTACAAGTGACTTGTTTGGTTTGCTGCATAGAAATGTAATTGCAATGGGGGTTAATGTAAAAAATAAGTGCTTATTTGCCTGTAAGGAAGGTCTTCTATGCAATTGACAAGAACATATCCATAATATGAATGAAATGTTTTTCCAAGACAACTGTCAGGCTTCAAGAAGATAAATTGTTGTGTTAATGATTTTAAACAAATGGATAAGGTACTGAAAGAAGGTAGAGGTTCTTACACTTCGGTTATTTGTTTTATATAACATTTAGACCAGCCAGGACACACATTTACTAAATAAGTGAATAATTTTGAAGAGAATTGATAAACTCTGTGCTGCCCATTTCAGGTGGATTTGAACCGAGCTGGTGTTCCTTTGCTCGAAATTGTATCTGAGCCTGATATGAGAAGTGGGCTTGAAGCTTCAGAGTATGCTGCTGAATTGCAAAGGATAGTACGCTATTTGGGAGTGGGTAATGGAAACATGCAGGAGGGATCATTACGATGTGATGTAAATGTTTCTGTTCGGCCGATAGGTGACCTTCCCTTTGGAACTAAGGTATTATACCATCCTTTAATCCTTGATCTATAAAGGCTACTCAAAGGAATATGCAGCTGATTGTTGAACTTGCATTATGTTAGATGTTTTCGTGGTAGCTGTTACTTAAAAGAGTTTGTCGGTTTGGGTAAATAAGACCATAATTAAAAAACTCCGACATGGCAAAACAATAGCAAGCCTAATTGACTTGGACCTGAGACTAAAAAAACTCAGCATATTAAATAGGCACAAATTTGTTAAATAATAGACGAGAAGCATAAATAATGAATTTAGAGAACACATACATCTATTTTGAACATAGCAACATTGCTTGGATTTGGGATGGACTTGGAAATTCAAAGGTATAAATGGAATTCTTAGAAGGAATTCGGGAAACTATTGACTTATGATGTTTTATGAGGATTCAATTGTGTAGTTTCATTGAGCCACTACTGAAATATGGGTCAATGTCAAAAACTACATAGTTGGAACATGGTACAACAACATAAGTTGACACAAGGCCAAAAATACCACCGACATGGTTCATAAGGTACAACACTTGCTGAAGGTTTTTGAAATGGGGTAGAAAGCTAAGCGGGTTTGATCGTGGGGGAAACTCCATGGTTAAGTGTGCTCAAGTCAATGTAGTATGGGGATGGGTGACCTCTTGGGAAGTCTTGATGCTTCATCCCTGTGAGCATCACCTAGATGCAATGAGTACTAAGTGAATCATTTACGTTCATGAGGGCTCATTTTGTGTGAACCACTACTCATTAAAAAAGGATCCATTAGTTTGACTCAAAAACTACACAACTGAGTCTTTATAAAAACATCATAATTTCTGTAGACTATGGAAAATTGCTATCACTTGTTGCATTAGAAAATGCTGAAATATTCATCAAAACAGGATTTTTTTTTTGTTTTGTAATATCAAGCCAAAAAAAGGAAAAATTGCTTCTTTTTGCAGTGTCCAGCACGGTCAAGGGGTGGAGACCTCATCACCAAGCCTAAATTAAGGCCTTCAAGAGCACATGCACTTTCATGGTGCATGGCAATTCTCATAATTTTGTCACTGTTAATCAACTCTCAATAATTTGATGCCATGCTGCCAAAGAGTCAAATGCATAATAGTGCAAATGAAAAACTGACAAAAAATAAGGGATTTTGTGTTGTCTGCATGCTGCCTTTATTTTCTGCTGATAGGCAAGTTTTCTGCACAGACTTGGCTGAATTTGCTAGTTTTTGTTAAATTTAGGAACCAGAATATCAAATTATACTAGATAAAATTCACAAATGCAAAATAACAGGAAGCGCAAAGCAATTATTCTGGGAAAACCCTCCACCTGAGGGTGAAAAACCCAGCCCACCAAAAGTAGATACTTTATTAAGTCCCTCAAAACAAAGTTACAAGGTCTCTGCCTCTTTCAAAGTCTCCAATACTCAATGATCTCATACAGATCAGAGTTCATAAAAAAAACTAAGTATCGCTACAATCAGCTCGCGATACACAAAGCAAATGATAAACACACTATTGTTGCTCATTCACAGAGCATAGACAATAATTACAATATTCACGGTACTCAGAATATAAGTACGATACAATTCTTGAAGAACTAAAAATAACAAACTTGAGATATAGAATGCATAAATTATCTGCCGTGACAAAGGCAATAAACAGGAAAACTGACAAGATCAGCTCGTACACCAAGCAACATTTGTAGACTTGTCTCCTTACACAATACGATGAATACTAACACAACAACAATACAAGATAGACACTAAAGTTATTTCCATAACCGTAACCACCTCTTGGCAATGAAGAGGTGAATACGAAGCCCAAGCGACATTCATTACACTTCATACATTAACGACACATACAAAGTGAAAACCGACACCATGAATAACCCACGCGGCACCAAGGAGGATGTGGATGCCATGTAATCACGATGACTAGGATAATGATGCCAAGACGCACAATGCCAGGAAACACGATGCCTGCTATACATGAAGCCTCCGACTCATTATGCCACATAAATGTAACACACGATAAGAATAGAGATGAACATATGAGCCTTCGATAGAATAGGAGAAACTGCAAATATGAGAACATAATAGGAGCAGCCGAACAAAGACATTGAACAACAACAATATAAGGAACTTGGAGAGAGAAACATAAGACATAAGGCGAAACCAAAATTGCAGAGTTGTGCATTATAGGTAAGATCTGTCTCGCAACTACCACAAAATTCAACACTCCCTCTTAGCAAGAGAGAGATCTTCAGAGTGCCATCTCATAGCAAGTGCACATAGCTGCAATTAAAAATAACGTCAACAAAAATCTCATCATATATTTTCTCAATAAAACATTGTTATCTCAGCATAACAAGATTCACCATAGCTACTCCTAGAGGGTGAATCAGAAAAAACAACAAATTAAGTCATGGAGTCACACACATGACTTCTACTATGGCTACTCCCAGAGGGTGGATCCACCATAGCTACTCCCAGAGGGTGAAACAAGGGATTTCACCTCGAACTTCTCTCGTAGAGAAGAACTCATTAACAAGGGATTTCACCACAAACTTCTCTCGCAGAGAATGTTGGCTAAATATTTTGCAAGTTACTAAGACTACAACTTGGCAAAATGTATCTTTTAGGCAGCAGTGTGTGAGATTACTCTCTCCTCTCAGCACTAGGGGAGGCTCCCTTCTTACCATAGGTGGCTTCAAGTAGAACTGAATTGTAACACATACAGTTCCTCTTGCAACAGTAATACCGGTGGCTCAGAGATTGACTTAAGAACAATCAACTGAGACAACAGTGAATTTATTTAAAGATGAAATGATACAAGAGCTCAAAGTCTCTTGTCCTCACTTCAAATAAGTACTCTATCTATCTAACTCCCAATACTGAAGCCCAAAGTGTTCAGTCCTTGGAATATTGCAGCCACTATTTTCTATAGTAACCCCGATCTTCTGAAGCACAAAGTCTTCAGAAAACTTGGATTAAAAGTGCTCCGATGATATAAACAAGAAAACTATTTAATTTGAACAAGGATCAATGAATGCAACATAAGAATACATCCATTAATGTTCAAGACAACAACACAAAGTCTGTTAATCTCTATTCCTTTATTCAAATGCTTAACTTTTTTACAATGAAACACAAAGTCTTCAGAATTTAAGAGTTTTGCCTATAGTTTACTTGCACACAACAAAAGATGAATATTTACAATGAACCCCCCTCCTTATATAGGAAAAGAGAAGAGGGAAAAGTGGAGAAGAAAGGGGAAAACCTAAACCACTTTTGACTTATTCAATGCTTATCTAAACTTAACTAACTTTGACTTATTCAATGCTGCAGGACCTAATGTACCTCCAACATGATTACATGAGAATGCTTTTACATATTTTCGTGCAATCTGTCAAAGATTCTACACTTCTAAAAACTAAGTGTCCTAACAACACTTTTAAAGGTAATTAATGCAAGTCTCAAACTGACAAAGAGACTTATGAACAATAGCTGGATCTAGTGCAGCCATGTGTTGAGCTATGTTTACAGTCTTACGTGCAACACTCGCCGCCTTGGAGATCACACCATTGTATCCGCCTAAATATTTATGTAGTTGATTCAAGGGAACCTTGAATCCTGCCAACTTATCCATAGAACCACAACTGAAGGTGTTAATCTCCAGCTCTTGATGGATAATTTGAGCAAACCCTGACACTGCCTGCTCTTCTGCGATCAGTTTTCCATCCTCTGCCACTAGCTTGTATGCCAAACCATAGAAGGCCTTAATAATGGTTTCCTTATGCTCAACGCATACTTGCATGGCTTCATGAACATCCTTTATCAAGTTCTTCATTACTTGCTCTTTGTTCACCAACTGACCCAGAAACTCAAAATACATCTCCTTTGAAAAGACTATCTCGTAAGTGCATAAAATGTCGAGATCAACTTCTGCCATTTTCTTCCATACATCTAAGTCTTTACTTAGAGTCTTTAATTGCTGATCGAAAGAACTAACCACCTCTTGCAAACGGTCAGTGGTTTTCTTGATGTTTCTTAATATGTGATATGCATCCTTGATAACCGTCACGCCCTGATTTTCAAGTTGACTGCCCCATTCATCCATCACCTTGGTCTTCTTTTCCAAACGATCAATATGCTGTTGAGTGTCCTCTGAAAGTACATTCACTTGCTAAGAAGAAGAGCTTTTCTCAAGTGCTTCACGTAGACGAATGTTTTCCTCCTTCAGCATGTGCTTCTTTTGCCAGAGTTTGTCAGATCTCTTTGTAAATTGATCAAACGCATCATGAACATCTAACTGACAACCTACAAATGATTGCTTACCAAGTTCTAACCTGGTGATTTTGTAGTCCGTGTCCTCAAGTTCATCTACAGGCTTATCTTAAATAGGTTCAGCAACTTCAGGATACTTGACGTTTTGGTCATCAACCATGATCTTGGAGACCACTTTAGCCTTCTTGTTTCTCAACGCTCAAGGTTTGCTCTTAGGGGCAAGATCAAATTCCTCCAAGGGCACTTCATGTTTCTTTCTCTTTTGCGTGATAACACCCAACCAAGGAGGTAGAACGAAGAATGATGCAGCATCATCGACCGTAACCATGGCAGTCACTAGTTCCTTTTGGGAAGAAGGTACATCTATGACAGATGCCTCTACCTGTGTTGTTGACAAGACCGAATCTCCTTGAACTTTCTCTTCCATGAACAATTCAATCTGTGATGCCAGATTATTGTTAGCCACGAGTGTGTCAAGCTTGGGCAGATCCTCGGGAAGCTCATCGAACACACGTGATAAATCTTCTCTTTGTGCTAGGGCGACAGAGGAGATGGGTGTAGCAGGTACAATAGTTGTTGAATGTGTAGGAGGTAGATGTATCATGAATGAATCAACATCCGTATTAAGAGGAGACATGGGAGGTTCATCCATCTCTAGAGAAGACTCATGCACACCCTGTATCTCAACTGCTTCTTGAGCTTGCAACACTTCAGGAGTAACCGACACTTGCAACTCCTCACTATCTGAGAGATCAATCATTTCGGAACTCCTCACCCTGAGCACTGCATCTGGAGTAGGAGATTTAACCATAAGCTTACCACCTTTGATAGCCAGCTTTTGGATAGTTCGAACATCTGACGAGGAAGATTCTCCCTTGCCCTTACCCCTGATTTCTGATTTTGCACCCACAGACCAGCAAGATCAAAGTCTTGACGGGGTTTAACTTTGATGCTCTTTAAACCCCTCTTCTTCAACCAAACATTCGTATTTGCCAGGATGCTTTGGAATTTGTCCCATATAGACACATTTTCCCTTACTGACCGACATGGAGACACAACTGGCAAATTCTGAAGATGATGCCTCCGATACTCTGGATCCAAGATGTCATCATCATCCTTGACCCCTTCAAGAATCTGAGTAAGACGAAAGTCTATTATCTGCTTGATTGTAAGGCGACAGTAATCCATCTTGGCAATGCCCACCTCCGTACGCAGATCAATCCATACATCCTCAAGACGATGAACATGAGTAAACTGTCTTCAAATCTTGTCATTCATTCCTCTCCAATCAAGAGAACTTCGTGCCATGAACTTCTTCAAGTTAACCTCTTGAAGCTCGAATTCCATGCACTTAGCTTTAGGACCCGTGTCGAGTGAATAACCACTAATCCTTAAAGGATTGCGCGAGGAAATACCCACGCCTGGTTTGTGTAGAGAGGACTGATATGCTTGCACGACCAAGAGCTGTTGAGCTAACTCCATAAGAATGAGTTTATCCGTGGGATACCTAGGTAAGGTATATGGCTCTTCCCGGAAATACCCCACCCTGAGGTAGGTGAAGTTCGGAAACTGGAGAAAAATACAGCCATACTCACTTACTTTGCTCCATGCTTCGTCTGAAACCCTTTTGTTCGGAATCTCCTTGTAAAACAAGTACCGGTAATATCCAAAGAATGCATATTGCACCCTCCTAAAATGAATGCGTCTGGAGCTCAATGGTAACTGGTCATAATACTCCCATATAGGTACTTGCATCCTGTCTCCCTTTGTAGAGAGTCCTGAGAAAGACCTTAGGGCGTTGTTGTCCTCAATTTTGTCTTCAAAAAATTGGGGCAATCCTACGGAATTTTCGTGTCAATTCGTAGTAGTATCCTCTATGATTTGAACGTTTTGGATAAAGTGTTAATAGAGATAATTCGTCATCCCTGAAAAGTTCTTTGTAACACACGTTTCATGCGTTCTTAAGTCCTTTTCTTTGTGTTTCTCTTTCTTATTTGCAATTTTTAATTTTGATTTTCCCTCGAGTTGATAGCCCTTTGAAATACGCTCGTTTCGAGCTAACTTAGACATCAAACGGAGTAGTATAACTCAAGTTATGATGTAAAAGGTGGGGTTTTTCAGGCTGACTGCATATTCTTTAAAAACCCTTAAAAGGTGGGGTTTTCGAAGGCAATTGCACGAGTTCAAATTATATTTGATATATTAAATGGATTTTAAAGTTCATTTTCAAATTTCAACTCATTCCGAGTTGATTTGACTATAGTTTTTAATGTTTTTATGAAATTAGCTTTAAAATA
>MU223391.1:1305558-1316767 GCA_018584345.1 Thuja plicata
AATAAGTTGTCTTTATTTGTGAATCTTTTCTTGAAAAAAGAGGAAAGGATTAGAAGTATCACCCTTATTCAATTTCAGTTGAAATCCTGCTGAAGCCACCTACGGTAAGAAGGGAGCCTCCCCTATTGCTGAGAGGAGGGATTTATCTTATTACCGTTGTCTAAAGTTACAATTTTGTAAGGTGTAGTCTTAGTAGCTTACAAAATTTTTAGCCAACAGGCAACAACGATGTAAATTAGGTAGGAGTTCATGTAGAAAGTACATGTATTAGGTACCTGCGCTAGTTGCTCACAAATGGTATCACTGATAAGTTCTCCCCAAAACAACCGCTGGCTTGACTTGAGGATCAAGGAAAAATACTTGTACATCCATGGTTCGATTGGATTCTTTCAAACCCCCAACATGGCTTAACAAAGTGATGAGATCATGAACTTCTTTGAATTCGGATCTGTGCATCCCTTTAGGCCACCTGGCTACATTCGGTCTTTTGGTGATTAACTAGTTATCATTCATATATTTCAGGTAAGATGTCTTGCCATTTTCCCAAATCTGAGAGATTTCT
The DNA here is from genome assembly GCA_018584345.1 of Thuja plicata. Lineage (NCBI taxonomy): Eukaryota > Viridiplantae > Streptophyta > Pinopsida > Cupressales > Cupressaceae > Thuja > Thuja plicata. Next base: position 1,306,121 of record MU223391.1, read on the forward strand.
CAATTGTTAGATTCATGACAACTGGAGCAGTCGGTACTTTGAAAACCTGATCTATGGTAGCCGGATCAAGACTGATCATCACCTTCCCATCTTGATCCTTGATCGTTCTGGAAGTGGGATTAAAGTTTTTAGCACATGCAATCACAAACTCAGGTTCCAATGCAGCTATTGGGAAAGTAGACACATGATGAATGAAGCTCTCCCGAATGCTGATCATGTCGTCTTTAGTGGATGTCTCCACCCTTTTCAGAAACTCGTCCATGTCTAGGTGTCCAATCTCCGTATCGCGGATCTCCTCCACATAAGACGTAAGTTGAGAAGGTACAAGAGAGTTTTGGTACTTATCATACTGATACTTCATTTTCTTCTTTCCTTTATTCCTCAGTGACGCAGATCCTTTTTCTGACATGACAAGGATCGCAGCAGCTGTAACTGTGACATGAAAATCCAAAAAAATGAGAACTTCATGACCAAGAGAAGAGAAATCCATTTCTACATGCAAGAATGAATGAAGAGGGCAACCCCTTATGAAGATGGAAAAATAGGCATGAGTGGGGTTTTCTGTCGCAAATGCATATCTTGAAAAGTGGGACAAGAAGGAATGCAATATTCTCATCTTGAGGCATGGTGGACTTTTTAGGCAAAATTGCATATTTGGATCACAAAGTGGGCTTTTTTAGCATGTTTGCATATGGGGAAACTTTGCATCTTCTTTTTCAAATGGGGATATGAAAAAGTGGGTTTTTATGGGCTAACTGCATATTTGGAGAGCACTTTGCACTTTATGCACTTTTGGGGAAAATCACCACAAGAACGGAGTTTTAATCCCGACTGCATATGAGAATAAATTGCATTCTCATATGCAACTTAGAGAAGATGAGAGAGAAGAAGAAAGCAATACATATATACAAAACCAAAACAAAACACAAAATTGCAAACAAGAAAAGAGAAAATAAATATTTTACCTTCCTTGAATGCAAAGGGAAAAACTAAAACCTCTTCTCCAACAAAATAAGCAAATTCTGGAAATGAGAAATGAATTTCGAATTTTTGCTGTTTGAGGATAAAACAAGGAGTTATATAACCCATAAAATTGACAAATTCTTGTGAAAATTAATGTCAATATTATGAGTCATGGTTTGGGGAAAGACAAATGCCAATCATGCATCAAAAATTTGCATGAGAACAACAACCAAAGGGAAGAATGATTCAAAAACGTGCCCTAAAATCAAGCCATTTTCATTAAATACATTTACTAATTCAAATGCATTTTCAAAATTGAATGACTTAGCAAAACGTTTTTTGAAATACAAGTTTAAAACTTACCAAACCGCAGAGATTTATGGCACGTTTTTTGGTGAAGAAGACAAAGTCTTTGTTTTGAATGACACCACTGGAAGATACTCCAGTTAAAAACGCAGCATGGTGTGGATGCAAATCGACTTCAAAAACCCACCACACCGTTCTTGGAAGGAAAACACAGCATGGTGTGGAAGAGAAAATACGTTTTTATTGAAAACGTTTTATGCATTTTCTATTAAAAATGACGCCACTGTGTTTGATAAATTAACGGGTCTTAAACAAGGTGATTGCATATGCATATTGGTATAAAAACGACGCCCTAAAAATATGAGCAAGCCACGGTTTTAATAAAGGAAGGCACATACGTTGTAGCATAACAAACGATATGCACTTTCTATTTAAAATGACGCCTCCAAACTATGCTGTGTATGACGGGTCTTAACAAAGTCATTGCATTTTATTAAATATGTAATGCACTAAAAAAACGACGTCTTCGTCCATCCACGCATTTTTGAAAGGTTTCGGCATACATTAATAACATTTTATATATGTAATCCCTTTGCAATTCGACGCCTTTTAACTTTTTTAATGAACCCGTGGTATTGAAAGAGGAATTGCGGGCTTTAACAAAAACATAACATATTATTACAATATGTATATGTCACGCCATGCTTCAAAAACGATACTCCCAGCTAAATACAAGCCATGGTTTTATAAACGATAAATATAACAAATATGTAATACGATATGCATCAACATATGTTATATATTTGATTCAACGTTTATTTCATAAAATGAAAACCGTGGCATTTAGAAGGAAAACGTATGCCAAGTAATTAAAACTCAATGCTTATTTCATAAATCCATAATACATATTCATTTCAAAACAAAATAATATGTATTATATCACGAGATTCTAAAATCATAATAACATATGTTACATTTTTTAAATTCAACGATTTTAAACTTAAGATAAAAACGTTATTATTTTAATAACACAGCAAATTAAGAAAATCATCATTAAATGGAAATTCAAAATGAGTTAGATTAGACCCCATTAATCATTTTAATCATGTAATTTATAAACAAATTTTAATTTTATTTATAGATCTCATCTTTTTCTCGTCATTTAATAAAATAAGACTTTTAAAAACAATTGCCTTTTACGCAGATGTTATTTTTGAAAGACGTATTTAAATGGAGAAAAAACTTTATAATTTTATATGCGACTTTTAAAATTTAATGATTTGATATGCAGATACGATGTAAAAACCCGCTATCATTAAAATTTTTAAGCAAAACTTCGCAGAATGACGCGAAATTTTAGAATAGAGTTTAAAATCCATTTCACATACAAAATAAGCTTTCATTTTATGCACTTGACAAGAAAAAGCCCACCTTTTTGATGATCTTAGAAAGACGTGCAGACTGCCCGAAAATCACCCCACTGACAAGACCTTAAAGAGCTCACAACTCCAAAAGACGCCCAAAAGAGCTCGAAACGAGCGGGAAGACAAAGGCTACAAGACTATGACAAGAAAGAAAACAAAAGTGAAACACAAAGACAAGGAAGAGAAAAAGAAAGGCAAAAAGACTGGATGCTCGTAAGAAGTGAAATCGAACAAGAACCAAGGGATAACTGATCCTGTTAAATAAAACTCCTTGCAAATCATCAACACTCTTAGAGAAAACTCCTACCAATCGTTGAGAATTGCGTAGGGTTGCCTCAATTTTGGGGAATGTAGAATTGAGGACAATAGAGAAGAACTCATTAACAAGGGATTGCATCTTGAACTTTTCTCTCATAGAGAAAAGAACTCATTAATCATATGCAAAGAATCACTAAAGCCGAGATTCTCTCTTAGCAAGAGCATCATTCTCCACAATACCAAGCTTATCTCGGAAGTAACAAAACTTCACTCTCGGAAGTGGCTTGGTGAGAATGTCAGCAGTCTGCTTCTCTGTAGAAATGTACTTGAGCTCAACTGCTTTCCTTTGAACCATATCTCTCAAGTAATGATGTTTAATTTCCACATGTTTGGTTCTTTTTTAAAAAAACTGGATTAACCGAAAGCTTCACACAGCTTTGGTTATCACACATAATCATTGTAGGTTCCAAAGGCTGCCCAAACAAACCTGCAAGCAATTTTCGAAGCCACACAACTTCTCTTGCAGCCACACAAGCTGCAACATATTTTGCTTCAGCTGTACTTTGTGCTGCACCAGGAAATCATAGCTGAACCTAGGCTGATACAACATCCTGAAATGCTTTTCCTGTCAAGCACAAACCCTGCCCAATCTGAATCAGAGAACCCCTGCAGGTTCAGTTCTACACATGAAGAATATTTGAAGCCATAACCCATTGTACCACAGACCTATCTCAATGTGTTTGGCTGCCACAAGGTGAATTTGCCTTGGTTAACACATGAACTCGCTCAAGGTATTAACTACATAACATATATCAGGCCTTGTGTTAACCAAATACATTAATGACCCAATTAATTGCCTGTACATAGAAGGATCTATTAAATCTGAAGTAGCTGCATCCATAGATTTACATTCTAACATGCCAAATCTCTTCAAAATAGCAATTGCATATTTGTCTTGACTCAATATGATTTCATTTGATCTTTGCCATACCTCAAAGCCCAAGGAAATAGTGCAACAAATTAAGATCTTTCATTTCAAATTCTGAAGCTAACTCCTTACATTTGACAATGAGATCATCATCACCAGTGAGAAATAAATCATCAACATACAACACTAAAATCAGCACTTTGTCATCACATACCTTGAAGTATAAATTTGGATCAACATCATTCTTTTGTAATCCCAAACTCAAAAGATAGTGATCAATTCTCTCATACCAAGCATGGGGAGCTTGCTTAAGACCATATAACGCCTTTTTTAGCCTGCATACATGTGACTCCCTATCATGAATCACAAAGCCCTCTGGCTGCTCTACGTATACTTCCTCTTCAATTATCCCATTTAAGAAGGCTGTTTTCGCATCCATTTGATGAAGTTTCCAACCCTTAACTGCTGCAATAGCTATGATGGTTCTAATAGAAGTGTAATGAGCTACTGGGGCAAAAGTCTCTTCAAAGTTTATGCCTGACTTTTGTAAAAACCTCTAGCTACAAATCTGGCTGTATGTTTTTCTATACTTCCATTAACTATATGTTTAATCTTAAACAACCATTTAGAAGAAACTATTGATTTACCTTTAGGCCTTGAAACAATATCCCATACATCATTTTGTTGATGGATTGATACTCCTCCATCATGGCATCCTTCCACACTTGCTGATAAGAAGCTTCTTCAACACTAGAAGGCTCAGATGCTATTATGTGGCTCATCAAAGCTACATAACTTGCATACTTGTGAGGCCTCTTACTCTTTCTGAAAGTGCCATGAGGGGCTGCATAATTTTCAGCTTCTTCCATAGTGTTCCTAGCCCACAAAGGCCTATTCTTATTAGATGAGCTATTACTGGGACCGTCTAACGTGTCTATAGAATCAACTGGATCAACTAGATCAGCTGAGTCTTCTAAATCTGTATTCTCCCTCTAAATCTCTGAAGGTGGATCTGGATCAGCCATATCTAAATCTTGAGGATGCTCAAAGTCTTCTCTATCAGATTCCATGTTAGACTCTTTGGATTTCTTGCAAGCTACATCTTCATCAAAAGAAACATCCCTGCTGATTTCTATTATTTGACCTGGAATGTAGATTCTGTATGCTTTTGAAAAATCACTATAACCAACAAAGATGCCTTTCTTCGTTGATGGTTCTAACTTTTTTCTCTTCTCTTTTGGAATATGAATGTAAACAGGGCATCCAAAGATTCTGAAATAATTGATATCTGGTTTGATGCCTGTAAAAGCTTCTTCTGGAGTTATGTTGTTTAGAATCTGATGTGGGCTACGATTCTGAATGTGAATTGCTGTCCTGCAAGCCTCAGCCCATAGAAAAGTTTGAAGGCTTTGATCATGAATCATAGCCTTCGCTGCCTCAACAATTGTCCTGTTCTTTCTTTCAGCTACACTTTTTTGTTGAGGATTATAGGGGAGACAAAACTCCCTCTTAATCATAGCTTCAACACAAAAGTTATGAAATATACCAGAAAGATATTCTCCTCCATTATCAAATCTTAGAATCTTAATCTTCTTGTTAGATAAATTTTCAACAAGTGCTATGAATTCTTTAGAACGGGACAGCACTTCATCAGATTTTTTAGACTAAAGAAAATAAATACAATACTTACGAGAAAAGTCATCAATGAAGGTAACATAATACCAAAAACCATTAAGGGAAGCAACTGACATAGGACCACATAAATCAGAATGAATTAACTCTAGGATTTCCTTTGCCCTACTTTCACTACAATGAAAAGTACTTTTATCATTCTTACCTAGAGCGCATCCCTTGCAGACACCTTCATGATTTTGGTTCAGCTTCGGAAGACCAAGCACAACGTTCTCCATAGAAGATAAAGTTCTAAAATTTAGATGTCCAAATCTCTTGTGCCACAGCTCACTTGAGCTAGAAGAGTCATGAGCTAATGCATGAATAGGACTGGCGGAAAGCTTGTAAAGGCTGCCATGTCGCACATCAATCTCACGAGCTGATTGAATGTTGTTGGTCTTCTTCCATGCTAGAACTTTTCCATCAGCAAAGGCAACATGATAACCCTTGTCTTCTAATGCAGATATAGAAATCGGATTCCTCTTAATGCCAGGAACAAAAAGAACATCACTTAAGTGAAGAGGAACTCCAGAATCCAATTGGAAGGAAGTAGAACTAGTACCCTTCACGGAATAGCTTGCATCATCACCAATAATGACTTGAAGATGAGAATCCTTTTCTTTCAAGTTGAAGAGATACTCACGATAACAAGTAATATGACAAGATGCTCCACTATCAATCAACCATGTATCACTGTTAGTAGGAACATTGCTAGAAAGTGCAGAAATAAAACAAAATCCCTCTCAATTTTCACTTGACTCCTTTTGAGGTGAAGAATTTTCTACATTTGCAACAGTTGCTTGAGGCTTTGGTCTTGAAGTACAGTCTCTAGCAAAGTGTTTGAATTTGTCACATCTGAAACATTGAATCTTAGAGGGATCCTTCTTTTTCTTAGAATTAGGAGCTGAATCAAAGTTCTTAACTCTGAATCTTTTGAAATTGCCTTTCTTCGCTTTTCCTTTTTGAAGTGTGGATAGCAAGTACATGATCATCTTCATGTTGATTTTACGTCCATTGCCTCCAGCTTCAAGCCTGCATTCTTCTTGAATGCAATCAGCTCTCAACCTGTCAAATTTAGGAAGATCATCTCTCCCACTGACACCTTGAACGAAGGATTCCCAAGAGTGGGGAAGTCCATTCATGGCAAGCATGATCAAATCCTTATCTGCAAAAGATTCTCCAATAGCACTCTGCTGATCCTTTAACTTTGTAATTTTCATGAAGTATGAAACAATTGACTCTCCTCTAGCCATTTTGACATGCAAAAGTTGATGTCTCTGAGCTAGAGCTCTACTGGTGTTGTTGAATTCATAAAGTTCCTTCAAAGTTTGAAACATCTCTCTGGTTGAATTCAACTTAGAGATAATGGGAACCAGATGATCCTTAACTGAATCAATCAGAATCTTCTTTGCCATGATCTTGTTCTTCCTCCATTGAATTTTCTCAGCATCATCAGAAGGTTCTGCTAGATCAGAATTCACATAATCAAGGTCATTCTCTTCAAGTGCAATCAAAATCCTAAACTTCCATGAAGATAAGTTTGAAGAGCCATCTAATCTATCTTCAACTTTCAAACCATTCACCATTGTTGATAGCTACAAACAATCAACTGAAAGTAGAGCAAATAGAACAAGTGTAATAATACATCCGGTTCCGGATCGATTCCTTAGACCCGCTCTAATACCATGTTAAATTTAGGAACCAGAATATCAAATTATACTAGATAAAATTCACAAATGCAAAACAATAGGAAGCACAAAGCAATTATCTTGGGAAAACCCTCCACCGAGGGTGAAAAACCCAGCCTACCATAAGTAGATACTTTATTAAGTTCCTCAAAACAAAGTTATAGGGTCTCTGCCTCTTTCAAAGTCTCCAATACTCAATGATCTCATACATATCAGAGTTCATAAAAAAAACAAAGTATTGCTACAATCAGCTCACGATACACCAAGCAAATGATAAACACACTATTGTTGCTCATTCACAGAGCATAGACAATAATTACAATATTCACAGTGCTTAGAATATAAGCACAATACAATTCTTGAAGAACTAAAAAATAACAAACATGAGATATAGAACGCATAAACTATCTACCGTGACAAAGGCTAAGAACAGGAAAATTGACAAGATCAGCTCGTACACCAAGCAATATCTATAGACTTGCCTCCTTACACAATATGATGAATACCAACACAACAACAATACACGATAGACATTCATTACACTTCATAAACGACACATACAAAGTGAAAACCGACACCATGAATAACCAATGCGGCACCAAGGAGGATGTGGATGCCATGTAATCACGATGACTAGTATAATGATGCCAAGACTCACGATGCCTGCTACACATGAAGCCTCTGAGTCATCATGCCACATAAGTGTAACAAACGATAAGAATAGAGACGAACATATGAGCCCTCGATAGAATAGGAGAAACTGCAAAGATGAGAACATAACAAGAGTAGCCGAACAGAGACATTGAACAACAACAATATAAGGAACTTGGAGAGAGAAACATAAGACATAAGGCGAAACCAAAATTGTAGAGTTGTGCATTATAGGTAAGATCTGTCTCGCAGCTACCACAAAATTCAACAGTTTTTGGGTGATTTACTTGATGAGAACTTGCTTGAAACTTGGTGATTAGTTGCTTGGGTAGTGACTTGCTGGACCCTTTTCATTTGTAACCCATGTTATTGGATTTAGCAAGAATGCGCTCCCTATCCAACGGGCTCGATACAGTTCTCAATCCATTACGGACCCACCTGTAGGTACAACTAAAAATTGGGCATTCAAAATTTTAAATGCTCACCCAATAGTTCTCTTCATCAAGATTGCAGCTTCTCTTTGAGTGCATTTGAAGGTAGCTCTCTGGGTCTACATTGACACTAGGGTGCGAAAGCATAAGGAAGACTCCGAGTGTGCATCATTCAACTTCTCGACCCTTTCTCTTTATGGGTTAATCATAATAAATTAACTATCATTATAAATATAAACCCTCACCCAATATTTAAATTTTCTCATTTTAAAATTGGGCACAAAAAATGTTGTTATAGATTTTGTAACTCCAGTAATGTATAGGAAAATTTTAGTATAATATTATAATATTCAATATTAAATAAATTATACATTATTAAAAGCTTAATATAATTAATCCACACACACAAAATTAAATGTATGATATATTTAATAATATATATATAAATTAATATATATTAATATTTAATATTTATCTATAATTATAAATATATGCTTGCTATATCAAAATAATGTCTCCCAAGTTAGATTATTTCTATTTTAATGGTCACTTCTAGATATTGCAAATATCTTGTATAATAGATTCTTTCTATTATTTCTATGTTTCTTTTTAGAAACATCTCGTTTGTAAACTCTATAAGAACAATTCGTTCTTAGTAAATAATTCATTGAATATTTTACCAAATATCTGTCTTATATGGTATCAGAGTAATGTTTTTGTGAAATTTTTTATAATTTCTTCACTGAAATTATTTGTTCAATTTTTTTCAAAATTATTCTGGGTTTGATCGAAGTTTGCAGAAATTTGTTTTACAAAACCCGAGTAGGGTTCCTCGCGTCATTGTTTGCCGCCATTTCTGCAACCTTCTAGTTCGTGAGTTGTGGTTGAGGGTTTCTTGGTTGTTTTTCTGAAAAAAAACGTTGTATATCTTTGTGTTCGTGTTGTTTGCTGCAACCTGTGAAGATTCTTAATGCCGTTTTGTGCAAGCTTGACCATTCACAATACTTTCTCTGTCCAAAATGGCCAGTTCTATGGTTGATTTCTGCTCCATTCGAAGGTTTTTTTGGTCAAACGACCTTTTTTTTATTTTGACTGGATTCCATCACCGTGGGAGTCTTTTCTTCATCTGCACCCCATTTTTGCAGATGACCTCACCTTTTTGTTGGTCGTTTTGCTTCTTTTGCTGCCATTTTACAGTTATTAGTCTTTTTTGATAAATCCATGGCAGATCTTCTTTAGTTGTAACATTTTTTCTTAGCCGCCTAGGGTTTGTGCCGCAACTTTGTTTTTTGGTTGGGCTGAAATTTTGTTTACAAATTTTTGGTGGGTTTTTTGAGACCTCAACTGGGTTGCCTTCAGATTTTTTGGGTGTCTCGTTTTTTGTGCCTTGAATTATGTGCTAGCCAAAATTTTATTTTGTTTACAGATTCTTGGTTTTGAGACCTCAATTGGGTTGTCTTTGGATTTTTCTAGGTATCTCGGTTTCCATGCCTCGAATTTTGTGCCAGTGAATACACATTGAAATTTGTACCTATATCTGCCTCTATAATCAACACATTCAAAATTGTGAATTCAACCATCTAGTCTTCTCATTTTTATGCCTCAAAAAGCGTGCAATGGCATCTTTGACCAACATTATGTTGGAAGGCAGTCAAAAATTCAATGGAAAGAACTACAATGCCTGGAAGCAACGTATGATGACGATTTTTGAGTACAGTTGTCTTGACAAAATTGTGTTGTGCACGACTACTCGTCCCGAGGGAGCAGACAAAGAGCAAGATAAATTTGATGAGCAGAATCGAAAAGCTGTCATGTTGATCAAACTTTCCGTCACTGATGATCAACTCCCGCAGGTTCCTTTCGGTAAAACAGCTACAAAAATTTGGAGCCATTTGAAAGGTTTGCATGAAACCTCAGATAAAAGCCTTGCATTCTTCCTGAAGAACATGCTCTTTTCAATCATGATGGATGAACAAGTGTCCCTACAAGAGCATCTCAATAAAATCAAGGATATTCGTGATCAGTTGGAAGCCATTGGACGCAAAATGGAAGAAGACATGGTGGTGATCACCCTGAAGAGTCTTCCATCTTCCTATGAGCACTTTGTTGAAACTTTCAACATTGCTTCCACTCATTTTGATGTTTCGTTTTCTGATCTTTGTATAATGCTTCTACAACAAGATTGCTGGAAATAACAATTTGTAAAGTCCCCTACTCTATAGGACTTTAAAACCACTTAACTTCTTACTTGGAATTTTGTCAAACACTTGTCATGCAATGTATATATGTTGCTGATATAAAATTTCAGAATATCCAAGCAAGTGCGA
>MU223391.1:1329241-1339460 GCA_018584345.1 Thuja plicata
TGATTCAAGAAAAGCTGAATCAGAGAGAACATTGGCTATTGATGATAGGAGGAAAATCACTGAGAAGCTACAAGAAAAAGAATCAGAGATTCAAAGACTTACTGATCATCACCATGAGATTACCAACTAGATTATTCTTACGAGTCAAGAGGCAAACAGATTAAATACTGAACTCATTGAGAGAATACAGATCATCGGTGAGCTAAGGGAAGAAAATGAGAAACTAAAGCATGAAGTCAAAATTCAGAATTAGCACAATAAATTGATCAAGAAAGCTGAAGATAGCAATAAAAAAATGGATGATTTCCTTGACGGTCAAAGAAGAGTCAACAACTACACAGGAATAGGGTACGCTGACAATGGAGAATCATCAAATCAATCAGATCAAAGGAATGTTTATGCAACTCCAAGGACCAAGAAGCTGTCATGCAATCACTGTGGAAAACCAGGCCACACCTCAAACACTTGCAGAAACAAAATGAAAGGTATTCCTCAATCACAATCTACTTTCATTGGTAATTGTTATAAATGTCACAAGCAAGGACAGAAGGCATATGAATGCAGATCCAAGATGACAAAGCCAAAGAAGGAAACCTACATGGACAAATATTGTCCTACCTGCAAAATGAATGGACATACTTATCAGGAATGCTGGAAAAAGAATAAGAAAGCATGGACACCAAAAGAAACTGATAATGGCTACCAATCGACAAGAGTAGGCAACTCATATGTTTGGGACTATAACACATGGGCAAATTGCACAGCATGTGGAAGGTATGGTCACATATTTGCCAACTGTATGAGAAAATGGACTAGAAAACCAAGAGGATGGTTCAATCCAGGTATGGCGTGTTTACATTGTCATAAGGTTGGACATGTGGTAAAAGATTGAAAAGACCGACTGACAGATACAAGCACTTATCCCAATGGAAACACCATTGATGACATCAAGAAGATGAGAAACAAGATGTGGGTAAAAGCCACAAACACTGAAGGTGCTGGAACTAGCAATGCAAATGATGATACCCCATCCAATGGATCTGGTGGCATCACCATCTCCAACTAAGTTGCACAAGTATGGAACTGCATTATGACAAGTTATAGTATGCATCGGTTCCATTTACATATTGAACATATAGACAAAATTAGCATTACTGAAGATGCACTATATTGTTACTTGTATTATTATTGAAAAACCACTATCGGTTAATGGGTACAAATTAGCATCGGTGAACACGCACAGAAAAGTTGACACTACTTACCGAAATGTATCGGTTATTACACAAAATCCAAGTCGCTAAGTGTAAACCGATGGACATCTGTAATCCTTGAGCCGACGGAAGTTGTTGTCGCCATTTCACCAACAATCATCGGTGAAGTCATCAAAAGCTGCTAGCAATCTTGACACTTTGCGCCTACACCGAAGATGTTGTTTATATCTCAACTGACGAACTCAATCTTTGTATACCGATGAGTTGTTGAGCATTAATGACAACTTAGGGCACAAAAGTTATAAAAGCGCGATAGAAGAACTCATTTCGCACCCGCGATTTCGAGCAATCAAGCAGAGCTGAGCAGAGTGATTGAAGAACAAATTGAAGTACGACCTCAACAAGATTCCAACTCAACTCAAAGGATTCACGATCAATCACAGAGATTCAGTAAGTACCTGCATTCATCGACCGCACTGTTCAATTTACGGAAAGCCCTAAATTTCTGAAAACGATGGCATCTACTTCTAGAGTTGAAAAGTTAAAAGAAGATAAGAAGAAAACAATCAATCTTATCAGCAGAGGCACTTGTGTTGAGCCTAAATACAAGCTGCACCCAGAAATCGCATCACAACTTGACGATTCCGAAGCATTCTCCAGAATCCCACCTAGGGTTTTGCTGGTAGAGGACGTAAGGTCCTATTTACATTGCAAGATCTCAAAATTAGGAGATCTGGACCTAGATAATGCCTACAGGGCACTTTGTGATGAAGTTGGAAACCTAAAAGAGGAGCACAAGCATCTGGAAGTAAAAGGTCTCACGAATGCGGTACACTTTCCCAGAGTTTTCAAGACAGAATGGATAAAGATAGTTCTCAACAGAATGCATAACCAGACACTATGGCTTAATAAGCCAAAACGAATAACAAAGGATGTTATTGATGCAATTACTGGATATCCTACAACCGATAAACCACAAGCTCACAAGCACCCATCCCTGAAGGAAGTGGAAAAGCTAACTGGTGCAAAATCAGACAAGAGAGGTCTTAAGGTTAACACTATCACCGACGAAGAACTCAAGTTTGGTGCATGTGTGGTAGGATACAAGATATTCCAAGCCAACAGAATGAACAACATAGCAAACACTACTATGAGCATAGCTTACAAGATCATCAAACAAGGGAAGAAGATGGATCTTGCAAAGATTTTAAAATAGAACGAGGGAAGAAGATGGATCATCAAACAAGGGAAGAAGATTTTTCATTCTCAGATTAGAACTAGAACTGGTAAAAGAAACCAAATTACTTAATATGTTTGATAAATGAACAACTTTCCTTACCTTGAACCATGGAATAACATAGATCTAAATCATTATATCTTTGCCAATTCAGTTTAGGACATAGAAATATTAAATATAGTATTATTCTAGTTTAAATAGGCCTAAACCAAACAAGGGACATTACAAACGGTATCAGAGCTTTGATCTTCCCATTCTGCAGGGTAAAGATAAAATGATTGTATAGTTTTTTCATTCTCAGAAAACTGATAACATCAGATTTTTTGAAGAATTTATATGGTGCTAGAGCAACCAATGCCCAATATATTACATTTTCTTTCAGATCTTAGATAGTTTTGTTGAATCAACTCGAGGAGAATATGAATACCATAAGATCTTCAAGAACAAACACTTGTAAGTTTGGTTCCCTCATTATGTGCATATTCTTTTACTTTGAAGAATACTTTCCTTCCATAAGCAAAGTTGTATGGGATGCAAGCAAACCAGTAACCATACAGATATGTGAGCATATAGAGTCATTAGGAACGGACTTTGATTACCTAATGACTGAGTATTTCAAAGGTTTTAAAGAAAAGATGCAAGCAAGAACTAGGATACCTGAAAGTTTGATAGAAGAATACAAAGATGATATATGTTTCATGGTAGATACTGACTTTACCCATATCAAACTAGTAATACCTAGGAAGTCTTGGCTATCACATTTAGAATATGAGATCAAAACAGGACAAGCCACTGAGTGCATAAAGGCACTACTGAATGAACCAGTTGACAAAAAACAAGCAAGATTTGGCACATATGAAGAAGCCAAATCAAAGATCAAGCCAGATCTTACTGTCAAAAAGATTATGAACAAAAAGGATAAAATGGTTAAAAAGTTAACCAAGCAATTTGCAGTTATAGAAGAAGGTGAAGAGGAAACAGAAGGAAAGGAGGAACTAACCGAAGGCCAGTCACCTAGAGAAAAGAATGATTCAGAGGGTACACACTCAGATTCACCACCTCCACCTCCACCTAAGAAAGCAAGAACAACAACCGCTTCTAGAACAAGAAGCAAAACTGCAAAGGAACAAACTCCTTCACCACTTAAGAAAGGTAAAGTGAGAACCTACAAGAGAAAACCGGTCTCACCTAAGGAAATACAGACCAAAAAGAGGAAATGGGTTAGAACAAAAGAGGATCTAGAAGACTCAGCTATGGATGAAGCTGACATAGATGTGCAAAAAGGGAAAGAACCCTTGATCCCAAATAAAATTGATGAAATCTGTAAGTACGTAAAAGAATCGGCATCTATTTCTGATCCTAACATTAGGAAATGGTTAAAGTTTGATCCAGAGGATCAAAACAAGATAGAAGACGCTATTATAGTCAAAATGTGCAAACATCATTATGTTCCACTACAATTTTTAGAATATAACGTTCCTAAGGAACTATCAGTAAGATTGTCTGCTAGATGGACATTTGCTCTGCATCAAGAAAAAGAAATAAGAGAAAGAGTACTTGTTACTCTTATGCCTTCAGACTCAAAGAAGGAAGAGATAAGTGAGATGATGAAGAAGTATGAAACGCAATTGTCACCAAAGATGAGAGCACATGAATTTCTCAAAGGGAAGCTGATTGATCTTGAAAAGGACAGCAATAAAAAGTGGAGCAAGATACTTAACATGCCCACTAAGGAAGCTAGCCCGGAGAAGGAACACATCATCAACAAGATGACTCATCTGTGGAATTGGATAAAGAAGAGAGTGATCCGGCAGGCCCCAAACATATTGAAGTTATAGATGAAGTATGGCCAGACACTACTCTAGACAAAACTCAGGATGATGAAAGCCAAAATCCACCAAGTCTAATTCATATTGACTTGAGTAATGAAGAAGAAGTTACAAAAGTAGATTTGACAGTAAAAGGTAACATATCTGAAGATATCAATGATGAATCATGGTTGGATAATATTATCAATGACACTATAGGAAAAGACCCTGCAGAAGAAGTGCAAAAAGATGAAGATATCAATGCTGCACAGGGCAATACCGACGGACAGGATACAACTGTTGACACTGCAGAAGTCAATACACCGACCAACATGAAGGTTTTGATACAAGCAATTGATATTGAATCAAGTCAGGAGAAATCATCTAAGAAAGATGATAATATACCTAAGGACACGAGTAATGAACAAAATAAAAATGCATCAGATACTCCAAAAGATACAGTTACAGAGATGAAAGATGCAACTGACACTCAGCAAGAGGTGTCTACTAAGAAAGACAAGGAAGCAGAAAATAAAACAGATGAAACACTGAGAAAGCATGAGGAGAAAGAAAAGAGTGAAGAAGTCAAGCAGGATGAAAGCTTGAAAGGAAAAGAAGATAAAACTGTTGATGCACCCAAGGCCAATGAAGAGACGTCTTCACAAGACCAACCGGTGGACTCAGAACAGAAACAACAGGACGCTTCATCTTCTCGACCTTCACCTACAAAGTCAATCCAATCTCAAGGTTTACAAATGGTAGTACACCAATCTGCCTCCCAACCGAAGAAGAAGAAAAAGACATTAAAGAAAGATATCTTGGCTGTCACACTTGATGAGGTAATAGAAATACCCAAGTGGGATGTATCTACTTTAGATACTGAAGCACTTCAAAAGTTTGGAGTGACGTGTCAAAGGAAAGCAATACAAGATAAGATGAAAAAGGCACATAGAGAATCCCAAGCACTTGATAAGGCAAGGGACATTCTACATCAACTTGTTCCAGATATCAAAATTGAAGATAGCATATCAGTCATGAAACAAATAGCAGTTCTTACCGACGCCATCACTAATCAAAATGTAGATGCAGAGAAGGCAATGGAAGAACAGGCAGAAATGAAGTATCAACACAAATTGGTTGAAAAGATCAGCCAAGAAGTGGCAGAGAACAAGGTAAAGCTCTCTGAACTAGCAAGTGAATTAGAACCAATGATTGCTGAAGCTGTTACCTTAGTTCAGAAACTGTGCACACTAGAAAATTTCACTAAAGAAAATAGTGAAAAGCTGTCACAACTAGATTCAGATCTAACAGCTAGTGCACTAAGTTTAACCTCTGATGCAAACACCATAAAGCTGCATCATGAAAAGATCATAGAGGTCAACAGATTGAGACAAGAAATATGGGATGCAGAGACTCAATTCAGAAATGAGGTTACAGAGCTACAATCTCACATATTGCCAAACCTCACCACTCTGCAACAACATATTACAGATGCAAGAAATCTGATCTCAACCCCAGAAATGTTTGTGGTAGATAGCATATATGACATGCATGTGAGGATATAACTTGAGCATATGGCACTTGAGAATTTAAAGGAGAAATGGGAGAAAATGATGGAGGAAATCAAAGCCTCACTCTCACATTTTTGAAAAGCTGTAAGTACCTTTGCCCTCATTATCAAAAAAGGAGGAATGTATACATATGTACAATATACTTTAGTAAGAAAAAGGAGGAATGTATACATATGTACAAAATACTATATGAGGATATGTATAATGTATGAACAACAAAGATAGATATGTACATAAACTTACACCTACCGGCATATGCATAGGGGGAGTCATTTCATGACTAACGAAGAAGTATACACAGGTGTACATACTAATACATCAAGTATGTTGCACATATCAGTTTTTGATAGTAATGTCAAAGGGGGAGATTGATGACATTAAGTTTTGCCATTAGTATACTTAAAGGGAAAAACATGAGAAAGGTCATCGGTATAGACATAACCGGCGGACAGCAAGCACACTCGACGAGCTGAAAATATCTATTGTGAAAAATGCTAAGTATAGAATTGCCCGACGAACATTGACGAGAGTCAAACTGACGACAAGCATAACCGACAATACAGTTTTTGAGAACATCGCCGACAAAAGCAGAAAAGGCATACCCGACGAACAGTTCAAATAAGGGACATCGATGGAGCAGAAAACCGACAGAGTAAAGAATGATACAAAACCGACAGAACTGACAGAGCAGCCTGACCATCAGAACCGACAGTCAGTTACAGAACCCGCAAAAAGTGGATCTAACTTTACATGTCAGATAAAACAGTGTAATTCTATTTATAGAGTTTTTACTTGTTTTAAATCTTTACTTAAAGGACAAGCAAGCATATTGTAAATGTTTTAAAGCATCCTAACGGATCTAAAACATATATAACTATAGATCAAAGTCAAGTTGTAAACCTTGGATCTAGAGTTAATTTGAAAAGCGTGAATCAAGAACAGAGCTAGAAACTAGTATAAATAGATGTTCAATCATTTGTAATAAGAGAGACTTGTAATCAGTTGACAAATGATAGTAGCCATGGAGAGCATCTAAGCATAAGAAGAGAATTCATGCAAAGTACAGAAACAGATCAAAGCAGTTATCAAGAACACAAAAAGGCTATCGACGAGCAGAGACAAGGTATCACTCAATCACTCAAGGTGATTACATTTACATTGTAAGCTATATAGGATCTGTTATCAACAATTAGAGATTGCATTCACTATCAGATCAACATTTATATTGTAGTTGCATTCTAACAAGTGCATCACAACAAAAATCCTTTTGTAGAAGGTGGACTTAACCATTCTTTGATAAATCTCTTAACAGAGTGCACACCTAATGGTGTTGCTAAAGTTTCTAACAAAGTAGATCTTAATAGGTCTCCACTGTAATACTCTTAACAGGGTAGATCATTAGAAGTGATCAATTGTAAGCCTTTACCGGCTCCCTTCTTATTTGCAGATAGTGAAGTTTTGTGGGTAGACATTCCCACCACAGTTTTTACTTCCTAACAGGAGTTTTCTGCGATATCATATCATGTGTTATGTGTTATTTGTTTTCATGAATGTTTCTTACACATAAAGAACTTACATTATGATTTCATATACATATAGAAAGATGAACAGATAGATATGTATATACAAATTTGATGACACAAAGGTTAATGGGCCAATCACATAAAAAGTTTTAGAGGTATTGATTCACCCCTCCCCTCTCAGTACATCATTCCAATAATTCCAACAAAAGCCTATTGGTAGGAGTTAGGAGTTGAACTATTTCCTAGAAGAAGGTGAGAGTTGATCAAAAGCTGTGTGAAGTGCATCAATGTTCTGTTCAAACTTCTTGTTATCCAAATAGTCTGCTGAGGGCCCATAATCTAATTTGAAACACTCAATTCCTTGTCATTTGCTACTTCTAGTTTTATGTCAATAGCAATTTAGATACTAAAATTCTTAGTCACTGGATTCTCTTTGTCGCCCCCCGGATCCGAATGCGGAGGTGGAGGCGAATTCTTGTGGATGCTCACAGGGAGCGTTGCAGATGCGCGTGGATGCGCATCCAACGCTTCCACAGTGCATCCACAGGGAGCTGCAACTCTCCCTGTGAGCATTCGCGGGCATCCCTGAGGATCCGAACGCAATGCGTGCATATACAATATTAAATATGGCTGGTTCCAGCTTTTTGTGGTTTTGATTATTTGCTTTTCACGATGTACGTAATGTGTCTCTTAATTTCATACGCTCCATCATAATTGAGTTCGTAGGAATAATTTATTTCGGTACGATCCTCGATGGCACAAACTATTGTGCATTAAATGTGTAATTCTTCACAATTTTGGATTTGTCTCAATCCCAGTCCCACTAGATTTGGAAACAATGTGGATCAATTCAACGAATAAAGGTAAATAATTAGTTAAAAATCTAAGTGAGTAAAGAGAAGCAAATGACCTGAGAAGGAACATATGTGAAAGCGTCAAACCCACAAATATAAAATATGTATGTTTTTTTCTCTGCTCACCATTCACATGACCACACATTTAAACTTAAATCACAATGTGAATTTTCGTAGATAAACCAATAGGAATAGCAAAAACCAATTTCCATGAGATATTTTCTTATAAGGTTTGAGTGTTTGAGTGTGTAGTAGGAAATAAAGTCATTTTGTATTAAGACTTAAGTATGAATTTTCCGAAGGGTAGTTAGGAGCGAGGAGGTGCGTCCGTTGGTTTTCCCAACCAATCGGCTACTATATATTTGTGTTTGGTTTATTGTATGGGTTGTTGGTTTCTGGTAATAATAAAGAGAATAAACACTTCCTCGCCAATCTGGTATTCTGGTATGGTACTTTGTATCTTTCATTGATATTGGTAGTTAGTGAATTATTGGTAAATTGGCTGTATAGTATCTGTGAATGTTTAATATATCCTTCTGTATATTTGGTGTTGTTAACTATTCTACATTTTGGTGCTGCTGCCTAAGTTCGGACCTGGAGGTCTTAGTACAGAGGAAGGAATACCAAGGTACGATCAAGACAATTGGGGGTAGCCTGAATAGTGCGGTACGTGGGAAGGGAAGCCCAGTGAGTGGTTCCAGATTACCACGGTACAGACTGATTTCGGTACCAACCAGCGTGGAGGATCTACATTACGGAGTTCCTCGGCTCCTGGCTAGACATTTGGTCCACTTGATAAATTCATGCCCCTGCTTCCAAACAAAAACCCCAAACGCAGAACTGGGGAAGAAACCGAAGAAGAAGCCGGAGTGCGAATTCTTGGCCAACAATAACAGGGATTGCCGAACACTTGATCCAAAATACCATAGAAGGAATTGCCAACTTGGCCATTTCAAAAATGGTGAAGGGAGGAGGAGAGAATCCTGAAACACCTGCCCGAAGGGAGTACCAAGAGATGCCTCACTCCACCCAAACACAAGAGTCACAAGGAGAAGAGAGTACGAGTACGGGAGAAAGTGTCCCACTAGGAGGAGGTGTCCCACCAGGGGGAGGTGTCCCACCAGGACGAAGTGTCCCACTAGGAGGAAGTGTCCCACCAGGAGGAGGTGTTCCACCAGGAGGAAGTGTCATCCCGGCAGGAGGGAGAAGAATGGCAGTAGTTAAACAGAAACTTCCAAGATTTACTGGAGAAGGGTTAGATGACCCGGCCCGACACTGTAAAACGTGTATCACTATATGGCAGGCCAATGGAGAAAATGACACCGATGAATGGTTAAAAGCTTTCCCTGCCACACTAAGACAGATCGCTATTGATTGGTACACAGATCTCAAGGCTGCTCAGAAAACCACATGGAAAGATCTCCGTACTGCTTTCGAGGAAGAATTCAGACTGCTACGGGATGACTATGAGATAGTCATAGAAATATACAATACTAGACAAGGCAAAAACAAGTCAGTTAGGGGCTATACCAGGAAATTAAAGGAACTCATAGGGAAATTGGATAACAAACCTGCCGACGGATTGAAAAAACGATGGTTCATTGAAGGGTTAACCCCGTCTCTAAAGCGGAAGATGAAGATAGTACCACCATCATCCTTTGGAGAAGCATGCACCCGAGCAATGGACATCGAAAGTGAAAACAAAACCTCTAGGGTGAAGAAGCATGAAAGCGGAAGTGAGAGCTCGGAAGAGAGTGGAGATGAGTCCAAAACCATCCAGGCTTTGAGAAAAGACATGATGCGGTTGATGAAGGAAGTTACGGGAAGCAAAGAGGAAAAAAAAGAAGGAAGGGAAATTTGGTGTACGGATTGTGAGAAGGAAGGACATACTAAAGGTACCTACCCACGCAAAGCTTTCTGTGATATCTGCCAAGTGCTGGGACACACAATCAAAGATTGCCCCTACAATCTTAAGGCACGGAGTGCTCAAGTATTTTTTACTCAAGGAGAACAAT
>MU223391.1:1353088-1397118 GCA_018584345.1 Thuja plicata
TCATTTAGCAAGGGATATTACAGTGGTATCAAAACTTGCCTGCAAAGTGTTTGACAAATTGTCAAACATCCAGAATTAAACCACAATTCAGCGTTTGTCAAAGTTAGAGCCACAAGGGGTTCTTACACTGCAATAGGGACACCAAACAATGCCCAAAGAAAGAAGCAACAACAACCGAAACAAAAACAAAAACAAAGAGAGGGGTCCGAAAGGAAAAACCCCCTCTAGAGTACCACTAAGGGTTCTGAACAACTGTAAAGAACTGCAAGACAAAGAGATAAGCAATAGGACCAGCTGGAGCCCTGGACCGCTTCGGAGTGATCTTGGAAGAGGAAGGTCGTTGCTGATAGGAGCCTGTCCTGGGCTTCACAGATCTGGAACAAGGGATGGAACCAAGTTGGCGCTTGGTGCCGCGTGCTGTGTGAGGCCCTGCGAAGAAGGAAGTGATGAGCTGACAAGGTAGTGTTGATGTGAGTTTTATTCCACCGCAACATGCAGAATCAAACACTCAATGCTTCGAGGTGAAACATCAAATATTCAATCCTCTCTTGATATAAGGTCATCTCTCATGCTAAGTTTGCAAAGTAAGATCATGAAATGACTTCAAGGTTCCATTAACTGTGGATACTCGCTCAGTGAAATAATGTGATTTGTTGGTAATCACTTAGGGGACTTATGTTATTCATTCAATGGATATCAACTTACTTGCACTTCTAAAGATTTGGCTTCACAATGTGCAATGAAAATATAGTTTTGCTCTTTCAACTCTTCAACTTCAACTTAAACTTAAGCTTAACGTTTACTTCTACTTCTAACTAGGAATGCAAGGAATCATGGATGGACTTGGACTCTACTAGATGCAACTTTATCAGCGACTTCCACCCACTTAGTGCAAGCTTCTAAGGAATACTCGAATGGTTTTCAAATCAATATCTCCTCTCCAATCCCATCAATGGATGCAAACTAAAGATTGAATATCAATTGAAGTTAAGAGTAATCACTAGCTTACCATATAAGGCACCCTTACAATCAGCAAGAGGGCTAGTGGCCCAGTTTATATTCAAGTCAAACAAGCAAACATCCACAATTGCTTTCATCCAACTAAGCTACTTCTAACAACATGAAATGAAATCTACTCCAAGTAAAAGATTGAGAAACCATCCAATACTCCAAACGTCACATACATTCACCATGAAAGCCAACAATGAACGAAGGAATAATTTTGGTAGTATGATAACAACAATTTGATCAAGTCTCCCTTGGCTAACCTACTCTAATCTCCTACTAGCTCTCTAGCTTCTACAATCTTGGATCTAACTCTCTCTCTCTAACTAACTAGCTAACTAACCCCTTACAAATGAGAAGGCCTTGGCCTTTTATAGATGTCCAATTACAATGAAGGGCCAAGATCGATTGAAGATCAACGACCAGGACTAATCCTTACAAACCCTAATTAGGGTTACCAAATTATCAACCAATTACATGAGGGCACCAAATCATGGGCCAATAAGTAAATTATAATGATTTTTCAACGAATGAGAAAATAGGACACTTGGCATGCTGTGATTGCTTGTGCTTGAAATTGGAATTTTCTAATTGGAGAAAACACCCAATTGCCACCTCCCGATCCGTATCATGTAGCTCTGATTAATCCTTCTGAAGAGAAAATATCTCTTGATAATCAACACTGCCCAACTTTCCAACATGATGGCATATTCCCAAATTGCTTCATCTTCTCAACTCTTCTCCATCTTTGTTCTTGGAAATTTCTCTTTGCCATGATTTGAGTTTGATTGAACGTATCTTGATGTTTCTTTCGATGCCTTGACCTTGTCCTTTGGTAACTTGGTGTGAACTTCCTTCTCACTTGAGATCTTTGAACTTGAGCTTGGAGCATCCACTTGTTGGCGCGATGATGGAGGACATGTATACCAGCAACACTCTGATTTTCTAAGTTGTTCTAGAAATGAATCTCAATTCAGCCCTTTCTCCATCATATCCACCCTTTCCCTTGGTTGCTTTCCTTCTCATTTGAAGTCCTTGAGCTTGAGCTTGGCGCATCCACTTGAAGCTTCGAACATCTCCCATAGCCTGCAAAATATACTAAAACATGTCTTACTTATTCTTGTTCAAGATGCTAAAATACTGTCCTAAGAAAATCTGAAAGTAGGAAATCAGAAATTGAATCCTTTGGATGAATCTCATGAAGTTAGTATAAAACTCTTAACCATGATTTCATTTCCAGATTTTGAATGCAATATTCCTAGCATGACTACCCTTGGAAGATCATGAGATTCCAAACAACTCAATTTATTAGCCAAACAATTATCACTCTCAGATTATAACAAGATTTCAAAGTCTGATTTCTCCCTTAATTTTGCACTTTTGAGGATTGAAATTTGAGAAACTCATTGTGCAAGAGGATGAATTCGAATTAGGAAGCAAACCTCTAATCTTTCATTATCATAACATCCACCACTCATTTTTGTTTCTTGGAAAGAAATCTGATTTTCGACATACCTGTAGCTTTCAAGTGAGATTTTGGGATGGAAAGGATGTCAACTTGCTGCTTCTTCCTACACAATCTTACCAACTTACTCCCACTATTGAAGTGCTGGGAAAATGGGATCAAAACCACCCCCAATTGTCTAATTTGCTTCTTAATTCAATTCTGCTACAAGTTCGACCTGCACTGGTGCTTGAAGAAATTCGCTTGTGCTTGGTGTAAAAATGATCTCCAAACTTCCTCCTATATATACATTTCGCACTCCTATAGCAGGCCGACTTGAACCATAGGAGGGAAAAAAAATTAAATTTGAAATCATTTATAGGTCCCCAGCCGACCTACATTTTGCATTGTTCATTGGGCCATGGGGGCGACTTGCATCAATAATTGTTTGGATGCCAAGGATATGTGTGGCGGAATTGTCCTATGCATGGGACAATTCTGCCCAAGTGAAATGATCCTAACTTCTCTCCCACAATTGAAATCAACTCAAAACTTGCCCACAAAGCTTTGTCCTTGCCTAGGGAATCTTGCCCACCACTCCAAGAGGGGGTGGAAATTCGGTGTTCTAAGGACAATGTGTCCTATGGCTGGTCGGATTCCGACCAATCACAGGTCAAGGTTTCCATTCCATTTCCAAGTCAACAAAACATTATTTTCCAACTTCTCTTTGCTTCCTTCTTACAAAATCACTTCCTTTTGATCATACCCCTTAGTTGACTTCATACTTCAATTCTTCCCCAAATTGCTTAGTCACTGATTGCTGTTGGTTTTTGTTTTTGCTACCCAAGGAGAGGGCGGAAATCATGGGGTCTTGGGACAATTCGTGTCCTATGGGAAGCAAAATTCTGCCCAAATCAATCAGCCATTAACATTCTTAACTATGCTCTTTGATCCAAAACTTGATCATCTCCAATATGCCATCATCCAAATTGATCAAACAATCATCCTAGTTCCATGGCGGAGATTAGAGGGTTATGGGACAAATTCTGTCCCATGGAGGGTGAAATTCCGCCCCTCATCTAATTGGCATCAAAACTTGTCAACTCATTGCCTCTTATCTTGATTTCACTTCTTACTGCCTCCTCCCAACTTAAGGTTCGACATATAGCCCTCTCATAGTTGGGCGGAAATCCAAGGGGTATAGGACAAATCCTGTCCTATAGAGAGCAAAATTCTGCCAGCCCCCTAGTCGGTTCGGGTTCAGGTTCAAGTTCAGGTTCGAAGAACCGGTTCGGCGATACGACAAAATTTTGAATGGGGTTTAGGTTCGTTAGTACAAAAACATGTAAAAATTAGATATATATATTCCTCCAATAGATTTAATTTTAAATTATATTATTAAATAATATAATCAAATGTATTCTTATTGAAATTAATTATTATATATATATTAAATTAAATATTATATTTTTTAAAAATGAAATATTATATTATTAAATATATAATATTTAATTTAATATATATATATATATATTAGTATTTACGCATTAAATTAGAATTATTAAAAATAAAACAATATTAAATTATTAAAAAATAAAAATAAAGTAATATTAATAAACTATGGACCTATAACAAACTTTAATTTTATTTATTATTAAAAAATAATATACACTAGTTACTACTTTAATAAACTAACGACGATAATCAAGCGATCCATTGATAACGCATGTTGCATAACCATACATTAAATTAATTTAAATAATATTCCTATTCGAATGACAATGCATTCATTTGCCCAGTGCAGAAGCAGTGAACACGGAAAGGGCCGACACAGAGGACTGTAAAATACAGTTCCGAAATCATCTCGCGGTCTAAAAAGATAGTCATGGCAGAGTCAAGACAGTTGCGGCAAAGGCAAGACAGTCGGCTGCGAACTTCGAACAGTACCGTCATGGTACCCAGACCTGAATCGAACCAGACCCAGTTCGAGCCATAAAACTGCCGAACTAGGTAACTTAGCCGTATGGGAGAAGGGCAACTAGGTGGTCATACGACATGCAATACAATAGAACAAGAGAGGGTGTATGACTTGCAGATAGACTCGTATGGCTTGGAAGATGGTCTGTACGTCTTGGAAGGGTCATGTACGGCTTGCAAGATGGCCCGTACAATGCATGACAATGACAAAAAACACACCTTTGCATGGACAACTCATACGACGTGCAATGTGACCAACCAAAGTGGCCATACAGTGTGTTGATGATGTACAGACTGCAAAATCTGTTTTCTAAAGGAAAAACCAAAGTGCCATACAAAAATAGAAGTTGCTTATGGTGTCGTACGAAATGTAAAAATTGCCCAAAGGGCTGTTTGAGAGGATGTACAGACTACAATGCATGATGCAGAACTGGGTCAGGTTGTTGTATGGACTCGCTATACGAGATGCAGACATTATACATGATGCAGGTGTCATATGGAGTCGTAAGGGTGTTGTCTGTGATGCAAGTGTCGTATGGAGTCGTTGTGCACATGTCGTACGGGAGAACACTTCACCAAAGACCATGTCCTAATTTGTCGTATGGGATGGTCAAAGTGTTCTAGAAATTTTCGCATGGAGGTGTCGTACAAGGCGAGTAGATGCCTCTCCAAAAGATAAACCACAAAATGTTCAAGTAATGTTGTACGTTGCACAAAACAACATAACCATACATCACATGGAGGAGGTAGAGGCCATATGGAAAACTTGGGTACATGATGGTTGCTCCAAACTCTTGTACGGACTAGTGCAATGTTCTCTCTTTTTCGTACTACCAAGTTCCTGCCAAGGTAAGATCTTGCCAAGGTTGCCTTCCACTGCTTCTGCCAACAACGAACGTACCCTTGCCGAGAGCGAAATTTATAAAGTTGGCGAAGAGTGTGATTTAAACAATAGTCTCTGCATTGGCGAATTAAACACTGGCCTTGCAACAATCAATTTCCATCTCCGTATTGTCAGATGTATTGTCCATAACTTTACATGCTTTCATCGGTTTCTCTTTACCGAGAGTTGTAGCTTCAAGAAAATTACACATTGGCAAACATACCTCATAGTCCTCCATTTGCCAATGAAATAGTCCATTCAGGGTTCTCGTCTCATCTTCAAAACAATCTTCCAACTCAAGCACCCCTTCATCATTTGGTTCCATGCCTTTCCTTCCTTTGTCCATACCCGACTATCCATCTTCAGACTCTAATTCAGAGGATGCCAGTTCCTCACTTAGCGCCTGATTCTGCAAGTCAATGACATACTTGCTCCCTTCACTCTCAATTAAGAGTCTATTTCGCTTCCAATTATGAGTTGCCTTTGCAGTGATCATCCAACCTCTCCCAAGAAGTGCATCATACGCCGTCTTTTCCAATGGGATAACTATGAAATCCAAGAAAAAGAATTGTTTTCCAATTGTTACTTTTTGTGCCATCAATGTCCCCAATGGCTTAATTCCATGTCGATCAGCCCCTACCAAGAAGAAGGTTGGCAGCTAGAGTGTTGGCTTCCCCAATCACTTCCAGGTTTCCTCCGACAGCACATTGACTCTTGAACCTCCGTTGGCGATGGTATTTGTCAGCTTTCTCCCCATTATTTCCATTTCGACGACAGTTGGCTTCCTTACAATCAACAACATGAAGTCAGTGGCCTGGTTGCCTTAGGGTGGTAACTTTGCCGTTGGTTCCCCTTGTGGCTTACATTGGTTTGGCTAAGTGTTTCATCACCCACCATGTTGGTAATTGCCACTTTTATTTGCGGCAAAGTTAAAAGGTTTGCCACCTTGACAGGTACGGTTGTTTGTAGCACCTGCCAAACTATGTTTTCCGATTTCAATCGCAATGATGTACTTGCATTTCTGTTGGAGGTTATTCGTTCCTTCACCATCACTTATACTTCTGCTCTATCTTATGGAAGTCGTTCCTTCACCGTACGAGGGTCTAAGTACACTGCCTTCATCTGTGCTCTCGTGATTGCCAGAATTGCCTTGTCTTGTTCCTCCACATCCAGCATATTATTACCCTGTTGCTTCAAGCAGTTGGTGTTCTCATAGTCATTAGGTCCACACCATTTGCACAATAATTGTACATTGGCTTTCTTATTCTGGCAGTCTCTCGCAAAGTGCCCCCATTCGCTACATTGTCGGCATTGTATAATAGGATGTACTTTGGAGTCATACTGTATTTGATTTCGCCCTCCTCGTTGATTTCCATAACCACTTGGTGATACGTTATGTTGTTTCAATGTAGTATACTCTCCTTGTGTGAAGAGTACTTGTGTACTTCTAGTCTTCAAATTATATGGACACTCCTTTATCGAACATCATTTTAGGACAATTAGCTTTCGTATTTCCTTCAATTTTGCACTTGGTACACCATAGTTCATTACTTTCTTTATGGGTTCATTTCTTGGCCTTCAATTCTTTCATCATTCTCATCATATCCCATCATAGGGCCTGGATTGTTGTTGATTCATCATCGCTACTACCCTCGGTGCTCTCGTCATCATTTGTCTTCCTCTTCCCTCGGGAGGAAGTCTTGTTTTCACCCTCGATGTCCATCGCCTGATTGTAGGCATCGGTGTATGAGGATGGAGGCACCACTTTCATCTTTTTGAGCAACGAGGGAATCAACCTTTTTATGAACCACCTCTTCTTCAAACCATCGGCAAGTTGATTCTCCTGTGGCTAGCAATATTTTTTTCTATGATTTTAAGCTCGTGCATTCTTTCTTCCTTTGTTTGGTATTATAAATTTTGACAAAAATCTCATTGTTGTCTTGTAGTAGTTTAAACTCAGCCTCGAACGCCCTCTTGAGTGTAGTCCCAAGAGGCTCTGGATGAAGCATCCACTTCTGTGAACCAATCAATGCTTGTACCCCGTAGCATTGCTGGAAACGCTCTCAGCCAATAATCCCTATCAACTTGACCGCTTGCTCCCCAAATAGTCTCGCACGTCTTTGAGTGCCTCGTAGGATCTTCTGACCCATTCCCTGTGAACTCTGATAGTTTCTGCTGATCCATATTTGGACTTGTCAAAGGAGTCACCATCTTTCTCACCTACTTTCTTTCTTGTGTGTTGGGCCTGGGTGGACTATTCCAACCGCTATGTTCTAGTGTTTTCCTTTCACTCTCAGCCACGCACACATTCTCTACATGTCCACTCTAGCATCCCCATCACCTTAGGTACTTTTAGGCTTTGACTTGTGCTCCCTCCGTCTGAGCATCTTCAATTTGGATTCTCTAATTATGGGTTCTCCTGAGATGGATGATTCTCAATGCCATGCAATATGTTTGTCAAGTCAAGATTTCCTTCTTCGCACTCATCATCCAACATTGATTGTACGAAAGGGCTCTGACCTGGGAATTGTCCAACTGGATTTTCCTCAAATGTTTCTCATAAATTTCTCCTTCGTTCTCTTTGTTCTGCAATCCTTGAAGATTGTCTGATCGCTTGGTCTTGACCACCTTTTGGCCTCTTCTCGCCTTTGTTGGGATTTAATGGCATGTATCACATCTGATTTCTTTTAATGTAATGACCCCAAATGTTTACTGCTATGGTAAATTACATAAATGAAATAATAATACAAATGACAGTGCGTGCTAGATACGTGAGTACAATATATCTTTATTTGCTCATGAATTCATTACAAAGAATACCAGAGATGGTTAGCCAAGGATCACAATTCATCCAACTATACACCACTACCTTCCTTGGCATACACAAGATCTTTAAAGGACCTATCGGTAGCCAAGAGGAACACAATCGTCAACCAACCGACTCTTACAACTACTCGAGAGTGACAACCAACTTAATACAGACATTAATATATTGACGGATAACCAATATTATCAGACATAACAATAAGCATTGTATGCCGACTACAATTGTTGCCTTTGTTTCTTTCACATAGAGTTACTGCACTTTAACAAACTTAATTGCCGCTTTTGATGAGTTAGAGTTTGTGCCATTTGACTTGTCCTCTAATATATTAGTAGTCGTCATTTCATCATATTAATACTGTTTTCTACAATGTCGCCTTTCATGAAGTTGGCTACCAAGTCCTTAATCGCACCTTTTCACCAAGTAATTCTCGCTTATGCCAAGTATCTTGTGTTGGACAATTTGCCACATTAGTCAAAGCTTGTAGCATCTATTTGCATCCCTTAAAGGAATCACACTAAAACTAATGTTTGGCTCTTAATAAATACATGTTGTCATATAGTATTCTTCAGTCAAAGTTGTTTTTAACAGACTTTATAGATAACAGACTTTATAGAGTGTAATCACCGCTTATTTAGTGGTAATAATTGCTGTCTGCTTTCTTCAAACTTGGTTACATTGCTGCTGTGGGCACGTTTTTCTTCGCCTTGCAATAACGAATTCTTTACAAAGGCCTTGCAAATAGTAGGTCTGAGTATCGAAGCTTTCTGAGGCTTGGCTAGAATTATTTTCTATTGCCGTATTCCTTTTATATCTTTGATTGTACTGAGCTTGCTTTGTATTGCTTTGATCGTACTCGGGGAATTCATCAAGGAAGCGTTGTCATGGGAGTCAAAACTAATAAGTTTAAATATTTAATTTAAACTTCAATGTCTTGTTCAACGATTTAGTGGCCTCTGGCCTTTAATTATCGATAGGGCTATTAAATCATCCATGCAAATAAAACAACCATTTTCTTTTGTGCCTGGAAGTTTGGTGAATGTATGTTCTTCTAGTGTAATGGTGGAGAAATCCTGCAAGGTGTGAACCGGTTGGTTATGCCTGTTCCAATCCTGCTGCATTTAAGATTCCTAGTTATTGGATCCTGTTCTATGAAGGAAACCATGGCGTCTGATGATTGGGTGTAGCTGGAGCAGCAGATATGTGGGATTGAGGAGAGGGGAGATTAGATGGGAAAAGAAAGGGCTGGTTCGGCGATAGGAGAAAATTCATGAGGAGAATGTCGTATTACACATTTCTTAGCTACTGGAATATCTTAAACAATTCTGTTCAACAACATGAGAAAATTTAATGCCGCATTATATTTTACAAGCAAGCATCATGTCATATACATGATTGAAATGCAACACCCACAATCAGAATGACAGCTAGGAAGTATGAAAAGAGAGAGAGCACCAAAGGTTTTAGGTTCGAACAATTGTACACTCATCTGTTAAATAGCTTATAATACTGATTAATTTAAAGTTTACATCCCAAAAAAACTATTGTTGCCATTTAGGGGCTTAGATAGGTAGTTGTGTACTTTGCTTTAATCCGAGGATTAAACACATTCAGCTCGTTTTACCAGGGAGTTGTTTTTTAATGGATGGGATTTGCTGGTGGATAAGCAACTCCTCATCTGGGCACATCTTTTTGTCTCTTTCCATCTTTTCGTCTCTACCATTGGAGAGCTTTACAGGTCAGCTTCAAGCGATGCATATAGGACTGGAAGACTTTGCTTCCCAGTGTACACCAATAGACATCATAACTAGATATGAAAAGCTGCTTGTGTTTGGTCCATCACTTGGTTTCTTGTGATCTTTTTGATTTGATATTGAGCTACAAGGATCTTATCCTCGTAACTGAGGCTTAATCAACTTACTTTGAGGATCACCCTAGTCACAGTATATCCGTAAATCCTGTTCCAGGCAACCCTCTCTGGAAGGTTTTTGGGAATTTATTGTAGTACCATGACTAAAAAGGACACTTGTGACATTATTATTTTGTTTCATTTAAACTCCTATCTGCCTTCTGTAGAATATTATTTCTTAATAATACTTTGTTTTTTAACTGTTTAACCTTCTATTCCTTATGTAGTTAACTTCTACAGGCCATAGGCTCTTCAATGAAATAACGTTGTATTATAGCTATCATCTTTTATTGTTTTCTAGTTGTTTGTAGATTGTCACATAAATTATTTCCTTGTCTTCTCTCCTTAAAGGACACTCAAGACATTATTATTTTGTTTCATTTTTAACTTCTATCTGCCTGCTGTAGAACATTATTTCTTTACAATGTATGCTTTTTTTACTATTTAACCTTTTATTCCTATGCAGTTATTACTTCAACAGGCCATACGCTCTTCAATGAAATAATGTTGTATTATAGTTATCATCTTTTTATTGTTTTCTAGTTCTTTGTAGATTGTAACATAAATTATTTCCTTGTCTTCTCTCCTTCCGTACTTGAAATTTTAAATACTTGTCTTTTGTGAAAATGTTATGCATTTTGCAGCCTGTTATTAAAAATAAAAACCATTAGTTCATGTAATTTTTGGTGAATACTTTCAAGCAGGTTTCAGATCCAAATGTGATTGAAGGCATGGTAGACAAAATATTAGCAGAGAACCCCAAGCAGCTGGAGCAATATCGCGGTGGTAGAACAAAGTTACAAGGTTTCTTTGTTGGTCAGGTATGCGTTATGACCCCGGACTAAAAATATCAACGTCTTTCCTAGTCTTAGGAACATATTTGAAAATGTCTCTCTCTCCACCCCTCTACCTCTTTACTTCCCTTGCTTCCTCTCCTCTCGTAAATGGTTTTGAATATATTCTCATAAAACCTGTGTCTTTAAAGTTCCCTAGCATTTGCTTTAGCTCAGCTTCAATGGAGTCTCGATAGAACCATAATTTAAAGATGACAAAGCCAGGGGAAAATAAACAGAATCAGAAGTGGACTCTTTACAAAACAGTTTAACGTGTTATAATGCCTTTGTTGTCTCTCAAAAAAAATTGAAATCTGTTTCTTCTCCTCTCTTGTTGGTAAATGCATAACTCAAAAATTTAAATACAGTGGAATTAGTGGATGCTGCTTTTATGGACGTTGACTTGTCATTCTCATTTCAAAAGCAAGTTCAATGTGCAGTTTGTACCAAAAAGAGATGAACCGTGATGGTATTGTGGAATAATATACAATGCAGAAACTATTCACCACAATGAGCCACTATTAGTCTTGGCATATAGTATACTCTGTATATTTCATAATCATCATGTTCAAAATTGATTGATTCTTTCAAGTAAGTATTCATTTGTGTTAAACTCTCAAGAATAGAAACTTTACAATGAATTTGTAATTACAAATCTATTGTTCTTCAGTTACATATGCACCTTAACTCATTTAAATTACTTCATCTTGGGTTCTTCTCATTGGTGTTCATGTTGGTCCTTTCCATTGCTTTGATCATCTCTTCTTGTTTTTTGTTTCTTTCTTCCTCTTGTTCTTCTACCATCATTCTATAATGGGAATGCAGATACAACAGTTTTTTTTGACAACCCCAGGATTCAGCACATCAGTTATGTGCCCCTATACACTCACACCCCTAATATTTATTATTGCATCTGCATGACTAAGTGCAGGTAACATGGGAGTTGTAAACTTGTAAGGGTTTGTCTAAATGCTTAGATGTCAGACTCATAACTGACCACCAACAAGATGAAACCCATTTGATCAATTTAAGCCACAATTCCTTTGTAGATGTCTATATCCACGCCTACATTGGTCAGAGAATTTCCTTAAGGGAATCTTCATTATTGTTTGTGATACGCATTAATGTAGTTTACTCCCAAGTGTTTCATAAAATAACAACCATTTACATCAGCCAGGGCTACAATATCCAGTTATAATCATTAATTGAAAAGTATATTTAGGTAATAAGTGAAGAGAGAATACCGTTTCCGAAGAGAACATAGAAAGAGAGTGTATACATGTTTGAACAATACTTATGTGCTGGTTGAAACCATTCCTTATAATTAGGCTACTTTTACTTCAGACTTTTCTTGCCCAAGCCATTTCTCATGGTGGTTTCTGGGGCTGATTGTAAGTTATTGGATATTTGGAGAAATCTGAGAAATAGACCTCAAAACACCTATTTTTCTGATTGTTGAATTTCCAAATTAAACCTTATATATGAAGGGCGAGAACCTATTGAGAAAGTTTCATTTTGGTGGGAATGGGTGAAAACATAGTTTGCAAACTCTCCGAGTTGCCAAGTACTTCATTTTTTTTGCTGGGTGAGTTTTCACAAGTTTAACTCTTGCATTTTTATAGACTTGGAAAAACATAAGTAAAAATGTCAACACAGGTAAAACACTGGTTAAAATATGTTTTTCACAAGTTTTTGCTATAAAACCATGCATTTTCTCTTTCAAGATTTCAATTTTTTATTTAATACATTCTGTAATTGAATTTTACAAAAAAATGTTTCTTTAAGAGATTTTAATTTTTAGTACTTTCTAAGTTGCTGAGTATTTGCCAAGTTGAAAGTTTTGAGCTTGTTGAGTACTCTCCAAGTCCAAGTCTACGAACTATGGGTGAAAATGTTCAGGCTATAGGTTTACATATTAAAACTCCCATTTAGGGATAAAAATGAAAGATGTTTTTTAAGATTGGTTTCTATATTCAGTCATTAGTTCCCTGGAAGCTATCCATAAAATAAGATCAATATCTTTAGGCTAAAAACCCACAACTTGTTTTGTTTCTACATTGTTGCTGAAACTTACCATAACAATGTCATGTAATTGGTCTTAATTAAATTAAGAGGAGAGAGAATTCTTTCCATCTTAAAATCCAAAATGGCGAGTACAATGAGGTGTTTAGAGTCTTAGACAGACCTTGTACATGGCACATTCCATGGCCTATCGATGCCATGGATATGACTAACCTCCCTCACGGGCAGTGATAGGTAATAGAGTCCAATGAATAGTTTGTGTTCATTCTCTATTTTCTTTAGGTGGCTCCAAATATAGGCTGCCTTTACTATTGCTTTCAAAAAATTCATCTTCCAAGATATGCTATTGTCTTTTGTAATCTGTTGGTAACCTTGTACATTCACAATCTACTAATGAAAGTCCGTTTTGTAAATATTGTATACATTCTAAATTAGAACATATCATGTTCTTATGTTTAGTGGGGATGCGTCCCCACTCTTGGTCCCATGATCCCATCCCACAATTCTTCATCCTCACCCACATGCAATTTTCCTATTCCCATGTTCTTAGCATTTTAAGGGTATTTATCGGTGTCCCCTTTGTCCATCTCTATTTTTCCCATCCTCTCCAAAAAGGTATTTGGTGAAAGATTGTTGTTAGTTTCAATAAATTTAAAATTCCTTTTGTTTATTCCACCGTAAGGCCCTTCAGCATCTCCGGGCTTATCAAAAATCATTGTCTAAATAATATAACCAAAATGTTCTTGCTTGAACTTTCAAAGTGGGTGATCTCGTTCTCTATGAGATCCAGAGAAACGTAAATGCACCACTTGACCAAATAGGGAAGCTCAGCCCAAACTGGTTAGGTACTTACGTCGTCACCTCTGTTTATGGTTCTAGTGCCTATGGTCTATCTGAAATGGATGACATGCCACTGAAAGAACCCATAAACACCATGCACTTGCGATGATACTATGTATAGATTCTGCCTATGTCATGCGCATGATCCCGAGCATCTCTTGCTTTAAGGTGATCATTTTATGACTTTTCTTCATCAACGTAGTCTATGTGTATTGTGTTATGATGTAAACATGCATATGTGTGTGGATTATGCGTTTAGGATTTAGTCATACATATAAATGAGTGTGATCTCATTACATGCATAGTATAAGACTAACCTCTATATCAATCCATAATATTAGATCATTATATTTAATTAAACATTTGTGCAACATATGTAAATATTAAATCATGATACCATCTAACTTAACCATACATAGCAAGAGCATCCATAACATATGTAAGAACAAATGCAAAGTATCCACAAGAAAGCATAAATAGATGGATCAAAATCTGTATATGTATATCATCAATGTATAAATTTCGAATGTACATATGCCACATCATTGCAAAAACTCGTTATGTCTGTATATGTCTATATATATCTATACATCTCAAAAAGAATGCTATACATCAGATCTATCTCTCTACCAAAAATGTATGCATCTGATCATGATCTGCCTGGAGCATGGGTCCCTAAGCCTGCTGGGGTTGGTAGATCCTAGTCTCTACGTAGCTGTCGGACCGACATTGATTGGGAGTGAGTGGCTGAAGAACTCCGTGAAAGAAGCCTCTCCCCTCTCAGCTCAGCTACAGTCACCTCTAGCTCCATCTCCTGTTGTCTAGCCTCTAGCGCCTCTTGCACCAATTGATGCACTTGGGGGTGGTCAAAGTGTCCGGTAGTGCCCCTCAAAGCTGCATTGACCTGATGTTGGAGATCATCAACTCGGCTTTGCAGGGTGTCACATGCTTGCTCGACACTGTGCCTGTGTCACTGTCTGATCTCACTCCTCCATAGCCTAGTCCCACTCCCTCAAACTGTATGCAGCTCTATGTCGCGTTGGTCCACTGCCCCGTCATGATGGCTAGCTGGGCATCTCTCTCCACAAGCTACTCGTGTGTCCTCGCAACTGTCCTATATGGCATGTAAGAGTCTAGTTTAGACCCTGAATTAGCACATCTAGGACCATCTCCTCCAGTGCATAGAAGATGAAGCCGAGCCATTGTTCCATGCTCTCTACATACACAAAAAGAGAGAATACCGTATCAGTATCTATATCATAATAATCTCATCTACATCTACTATATCAAAGGGAACCTATCGACACCATAAATGAATAACTCAAGTATACCTAGATTGCTCCTCTGCCAATCAGGGTTTGGTGGAGCTCTACTGCCAAATGCCCTAGGGGTTTCCCTAGGTGTCATCGGAGGTGGTGCTTGTGCCCGCAAAGGTTGGGGAGACACAGGTACTGGTGATCTTGGCCTAGGTGGCCGGACATATATCACGGGGACAACTGCTGGAGAGGCCTCTCCTTGCCTCTACCTAGGCCTCTCCTTTACCTGTTGCTGCGGAGGACTCTTGTGTGGACTCCTCTAGGGCTTACACTGTGAACTGCGCTATAGGCTTTACGCCTTCTCCCGTTCTTTAGTGATAGGACCTAGGCTATCCCCAGGTGCATCTAGTGGGAAGATGGGGGTAGGACTTGCCTAGGCCCACCGTGTGGCAAAACTAAAGTTCCCAGATTCGGACTCAGCGAGAATGACTCGACTCGTGACTCTGCTCAATCTCGGCAATGGCTCGGCAAAATGAAAAAACCCTTGAAATTTAGAGAATTTCACGATTTAAAACTTGTTTCATGCACCTATTATTGAATAAAGCTTAAAGACACTATAACATCATCAAATAGAAGCTAATTTGATAACATACATAAACATACATCCATCACATAAGTACAAACGTAAATTGTAGCTAAAGGAAATAGCAAACATAGATATATGGAATTATAAATATTGTCAAATATATATAAAATCCATGAAATCCATGACATCAAATGTTCCCAAACATGTGTAAACAAAAACAAGTCTATGGCTCTGGCTCTGCCTCAGCCTTAGAGTAGCCTATATCCCTCCTACAAAGGCGTCTAAGGTAGGTCCTGGATGACTGAGCAGCCATAGTCTGTGCCTGTGAGGTGCTACTCTGATCAACATCAGCTCTGCCTGATTGTGCTCTATCCTCCTCTGCCATGGCCACATCCTCAGCCTCTCGATCTGCCTGGTCAACCCATTCAAGGTCCTCATCAGTGAAGACAGGATCGGTAGACTCAGTGAGCCACTTGGACTCTGGATCAATCGCCTCTAGTGTGATCGGAGAGGTGTCACTGTCCAAAATCTATCTGATTCTAAGCCGAAGGTTGTAATGAACAAACACTAGGTCATTCAACCTCTAAACATTCAATCTATTACACCTCATCGAGTGGATGTGCTCGAACATACTCCAGTTGCGCTCACATCTTGAAGCGTTGTGTGGTTGGCTCAATATACGAATGACAATTTTTTGAAGGTGTGGGGTTATAGGCCCAAAATGTTGCCACCATCTCTCTGAAATTAGGAAAAGAAAAAATTTCAGTCTCATTTCCAACTTTAAGGCTAGATTATAAAATCAAAGTGCATAAACTTAAGAATCTTAACATATATTTATACCTGGTTGCAATTCTGTCCGAGCGTCTTGTCTTTGCACATTTTGCTTGCAAAAATCACCCCTGCTGCATTATCAAATGTGTCCATCTCGTGTAGTGTAGTTTTGGTGTCAGTAGACATCTTTTGTACCATTGTATATAGGCCACTAAGAACCTCCTCGTCTGCCTTGAAATCATTGCGGAATTGCAATGCCAGATTGAGGAAATAAGTTGCTGTATGGATGGGCCTGTGAAGCTGGTTATGCCATCTCCTATCAATTATCTCCCAAATGGGGCCATACTTATCCTCAATTCCTCCATATATAGATCTAATGGCCTCCTTGGCCCTATCCATGCCCTCATCTATGTAGCCCATAGAGGGATTCTCCCCATTAACAACTCGTAGGAGAACTACCAGGGGCTTAGTGACTTGCAAATATTGTTAAACAAAAACAACTAAGTCACAAGTGTGCATGAAAATAAGCAAAATTGCAAAGTTGCAAACAAAAAAAAATATGCACATAAAATTATAAAAAAAGTAAATACTAAATATTAAATTGTAATAATTTTACCTGCACGATTTCTGTACAAGAGGTCCAAAAACTTGCCTCATCAAAAATGTAATCTGCCACATCCATCCCTGCAGTGGTTATTGCGTAGGATGAGGAAGTCCACTCCTCACCAACAAACATGCGCCTCAAAGCTGCCTTTGATTTCATCAAGGAATTTAGTGTGATAAAATTTGAGGTGAATCTCGTGATACTAGGACGAGCCAACTCCTTTTGCCCCGTGTATTGCCTTATAATGCTAAGGACCAATGCATGATTGTAGATAAATTTGCAGATGTTTTTGATCCTATCAATGCATTCTTTCAACCATTCAAACTTACCAATATCCTCCAACATGAGGTCAAGGCTATGGGCCACACATGGAGACCAAATTCTTTTCGGGTGCCTCTCCATCAAAACTTAAAAGTTCACCTGCAACAACATAACTTGCTGCATTATCCGTCACCACCTGCACCACATTTTCTTCCCCCACCTCATGTATGACTTCCTCAATAGCCTCTTATAAATATGTGGCATTTTTCACATGTGAGGAAGCATCAATGGACTTCAAAAACATGGTGGATCCTGAAAATAAAGAAAAATAATTATCAATGATCATTGATCAATCAATAAATCAAAATTTAAATTATTCAATACGTTTAGGGAAGTAGAATGATCAATCACCTCCGCAAGAAACAAGAAAATTTAGGAGTGTCCTATTCCTCCTATCCGTCCAACCATTTGTCATGATGGTGCAACCCTTTTTGCTCCAAGACTCTCGGTGGTTCTCTAGCTCAACTTTCATATCCTCAACCATTTCTAACAAGAGGGGGCCACGTAACTCAGCATCAGTAGGGCCTTTAAGCCCCGTCCCACAAATGCTTACGACATCTATCATGCCTTTCTAGTAAGGAGACTTGTCACAAATAGATTAAATAAGTATGTGTGAGAAAATTATAACAATTCATTGCAATTAATCATTAGACAAAGCAAAGTTCAATTTCAAACTATAAATTTTAAAATTTAATTTTAAACTTAAAGCAATCAAATAAAAAAGAATTACCTGGCTGCGATAAATTGAATGTTGCAAAAGTACCAAAACTTGCAAATTTGTTTTCTTGCAGCATCATGGACCTCCCTGTTCCAACACATGCTCTCAAGCGAGGGCTGTGCACCAGGAGTAGTGCGTGGCACAAAATAATTGTCTAACTTTGATCTCCGGACTCTAGGACCAAAGGTAACAGTGCCACTAGGAGGAGCAAAAGTAGAAGCACTAGCACTAGTAGAAGCACTAGGACGAAAGGGAGGCATGGAAGAACTCTCTCCAACATAACCTACAGATGTGGATGCAAGTGCGGATGAACGGGAACCAATAACATTTAACTCATCCAATTGCCTCTTCTTATTTTCCTTTTCTTGTTCAAATGTTTTTGATTGGACATAACATAAATGAACTGCCTCGACAGTTGCTAATTTACATGGCTCAATATCATGGCCACGTATGCCGACAATCTCGTATTTAAATCTATTTATGCCACCATGATTAATATCTTTACAAAACATGCATTTTGTCTGATTTCTTGTTCTACCAGGAAACTCTTTAGTATATTTCCAAGCCTCATCCTTTTGACCATGTCTCTTAGGCTTAGGTTGAGGATTAGGAGGAGACATTGGAAAAAATTATTGTTCCAAATCGTGAAGGCTGCTGCAATAAGACATTTCTACAAACAAATTACCATTTGTGCATTGTATTTTATAAAGTTATAAACTAATAGAAAAAAATCAACAATCTCTACATTTGTGCATTGTGTTTTTTTCTTGAAAATTTTCAAATTTTGAAGGAAGAATTTAAAAAAATTCAAAAATTAGCAAACCCTACATTTTTTTTAGAAAGATTTGTAAATACATGTTTACAATTTTTTCTAAAAAACATCTAGGGTTTGTTATTGTTCTACTTCTCTCATTGAAGTATGCAATTTATATTTGAATAAAAAACATTCAAGATTTGGAAAGTTAAACTTAAAAAATTGAAAAATCCATAAACATACCAAAAAAAAACCAACAAAATCTATAAAATTTAACACTTACCTCTTTCAAATGAGTTGAGAAGTCTTTGTAATAGCTGCTATGGACTCCTTGATGCTCTCAATGCAAGTATAGTTTTGCCCCAATGTGATTTGTGGAAGGTTTTTAGCTCTTCTTCCCTGCTGGTTGCAAACCTTTGGCCTCTTATTTTTTTTCCTCTCTCTCATGTTTCCTCTCTTCTTCTCATAACAATGAAACAAGACACATTTTAGGGTTGGAGGCAAGAGATAAGTGAAAAAATTGTAAAAAAATTTGTAAAAAACTTTGTAATTTTTTTTGTGTTTTCTTAACTGGCTGCCGCCGACCAAGTCACGACCCTCAGACTCGGCGAGTCACACGTGTCAGAGGGTTTCACCCACCGAGTCACGTGTAGTGTCATTCTAACCCGCCGAGAATGGATCGGCTCGCCGACCCAGGTGACTCGCCTGCCTCGCGGCGAGGCAAGTGAGTCAGGGAACACTAAGCGAAACCATTTGTAATACGTATGTCGTCAATGTCCAATGCTAGCATGAGGTCACCATCTCCCCACTTCGGTGGACTCTCCAGTGCCTCAATGGTAGGACGGAGAGGGTCTTGCAGTCGGGCTACACTTCATGTTAATCAGACATATGTCAAGGGTGCTACTGACAGTGTCTACACCTGACCAAACTAGCGCATGCACTGTTGCCAATAATATGGAACCATGACATAGTCGTGGTGACAAGCTAGAAAGCAATTGCGCTACATACACAATATCTAATCCCTATCAGTCTGCCACATAGCCATCCCTCTGTAAAGTTTCCAGACCATATCTTCGGCTCCTAGGTAG
The DNA here is from genome assembly GCA_018584345.1 of Thuja plicata. Lineage (NCBI taxonomy): Eukaryota > Viridiplantae > Streptophyta > Pinopsida > Cupressales > Cupressaceae > Thuja > Thuja plicata. The sequence goes on from MU223391.1 coordinate 1,372,924, forward strand.
TCTATGATGAGTTGCCTGAACATCGGGTCTCCAAATTTCTAGCCCTCACGTCATAGTGGATATGCATGAGCTCGGGGTAGTTGGGGATCAATGGGCTGTGGGAACTCGGCTAGTTGTGTGCACATGATGTGCTCTTGTATCCAGACCTACAATAGGGTGCAAGTCGTAATTCTATGGTACTTGTGGTGGATGTATCTGTTAAGGTCATAGTATAAGTGTGCCAACATACTACGTCCTGAAGCATACACTTGCCCAGTCTCCTCCATCGCTTTAATACAAGGAATGAGGCTCCTTGGAAAGGGAGTGGCTCGTCCATCCATGGCAACTTGTAGTGCCACCATGGTGATCAGGATCCTTCTAATAAGATGGATCTCCACCCTACCCTACTCCAACCACCATAGGTATACATGTCTAGTGTCATCAACCATTGCCAGTGCACCACTATTGTCCAACTCGAAGCTACTTAACTGTCAGCAAGGTGTCCAAGGTCACTCGCTCATCTCGCATAGGGAGACATAGGATTTTGTATACATCAGCTAGGGTCATAGTCATCTCCCCGATGGGGAGATGAAATGACATTGTGTCTACGTCCCACCTCTCTATCAGTGCCATCAACATCGGCGCATGAAATCTCATCTCTGGTAGTTGGTAGACCCACTAGAGGCATACTTGTTGCAGCCTACCCACTGTGCATGTTGGTAGCTTGTCTGCTCTACTGCGAAGGATGCTCAGCATGTGCCCCAAAGTATGCTTGTATACCTCAGGCAAATTTTGCAAACAAGCACAAGAATGACGTGTCAACCCATGCAGTGTAAAATATTTTTTTTCTATCTTTCTTAACATCTTTTACAACAAAAATCACTTAGAACACATGCGCACCTTGAGGATGCTAGCGTGTTTAGGGGATGCTAGCGTGAATATGCCACGAGGATGCATGCATGGATCTCAGACATGCAAAAAATGAGACACATGTGCTGCCCCAATTTCTAAAATTGACTCTAAAATGCGTAAAAATTGACAAAAAAGGGGAGAAACGAAGCCTACCTCATCTAGTGGCTTGTCCTGCTCCATGGCAACATCTAGCTCCTCCACCCTGGTGGCTCGGAACTCTAGTCTGCGAGGCATTTTCACCATGATGCTCTAGAAAACTCAATGAACTCCTTGCGATGAATAGTGTAAATGACCCTTCTATGGGCCCAGTTTGCTCATATATAGCCTAGAATTGGCCAATTTTTTTTTCCACGGCAAATTTGACTCAATTTCCATCTCGTTTTTCCTCGCCTGTTGGGGGCAAACCATGAGGGGCATATATTTCCTGTTCATTTGATTTTTCATTCTGACTGGTGTTGGTGCCTCTCTAAGCGTTGGGGCCCGGGGGCATCATCTGTGTTCACCTGGTTGGCTTTTCCGATCGCTTTAGTATCCTTTTTTGGGTAATTAATGCATTTAATACACTACATGAGTCTAATAAATATATCTTATGAGCTACTTTAGTACACTTGATCCCTTGAGTTGACCAGTTTACTAAAGTGGGGGCAAAATGTAGTGTCACATTTTGCACCTTGTGCATTTATGACACTTGAGCATTAAGTCTGGTGCATTTATGACAAAAATCCATGATCAAACATTCGTAATCTGACATGGATTTTAAGAACAAGGCATTCACGACCCCTAGCATAAATTTGGAATCAATTTGGTCAAACAACAGTGCAACGCTTAGACTTCCATGTGATGCACATTCATCCTTGAAAGATTCCATTTCCAAAAAGAGCATATTCCATTTTGAACCGCTTTTGATGCATCCCTTCTCTAGGCATGGCGGCTACTCCCACCCACTTTGAGCAACAAAACCCTCCATCCTCTTAATTTTCTGCTCTCTAGCTCTTGGCTCTAACTCTCGAACAACTCTCTCAATCTCAGCTCTCAACGTGTTCTTCCAAGCGAAGCTCTATTGAATCCACACTCTATTACTATCACTATTGTATCTTTCTCTTCTCGTTTGTGCCTACAAAGCTATCATTCTCAGAGAGGGGTCTATGCTAGGTAGCACTATATCTTCTCTCTTATCTACATCTCTTATTTCATTTATCGGTTATAATAATTATCTATTTATGTCATGATCTTTGTGCATTAGGGGCTTTCCTCCATCAAGCGGAGTTCGTTTTTAGTGCTTGTCTATATCTCGTATTTTTATGTAGTAGGGGTTTCCCTCTATTAAGCAGGGTTTGTTTCTATTTGCATGTCTCACGTAATAGGGGTTTACCTCCAGTAAGTGGGGTCCATTTCTATTACGCTATAATTATCGGTATTATCTCAATCTTCCTCTGGTTGTTCGTGGCAGAAACACCAAAACGGGGGTTTGATTGCAGCAAGCCCCTATACAGCCCCAATGCTTTTCCCTATATCTGTGTGTGTAGGTGATGAATAGGTCTGCAGAGTAAAGAGGCGTGCACAGGAATTGGTTTAGAGTTTTGTTGTTTCTTTTCGTAAAGACTACAGCGCGGCGTATTGGTGTCCAAGGTCGAGAGCTTGCTAACTTCAAGGTATGTAGTTTGTTGTTTGTATTTTCAGTCCCTGTTATCAGAACATTTCTAGCCGTTAATATTTGTGAGTTATTTTTAGTATTTTGATTTCAGTATTAATTTGAGAATTTTATTAACATAGTTTAGTTTACTTAGCTTCCTTATACTGCTTCACATTTCCTTTAAGACCTTGAACCTTAATTTGTTGATTAGTTGTCTCGATCACCCTAGCTCACCATTGCGCTAGTAAAAGTGAGGTAGCATAAGGTACATTTACTCTCTGGGGATCTCGATATCCTAAAGGTAGCAAATCCCCTACTCTATAGGAATATTGTTATACCTCCAGTAACAAATCTTTTTACATAGACAAGTTGTTCTATCAACTTATAGTGCAACCAAATAGTTGTATGATCAAACTATAACTAAGTCTAGTAATATTCCTCACCCCATAATAAATGTGTGAGTTGTTACTACAACTTTATCTCATTTATTCAAACATTATTATTCCAAATTATGTGAACACTAATATGAATTCCTAGCATATCTTGCTAAGGTATCGAAGAAGTTAGTCGAATGATGTCCAATCGTTACAATTAGCAACTCAAAAATTCAAAAATGAATGTCACAATTTATTTAGATTGGTATTTTCTTTGCACTGGAAGCATTCTCCTTCTAGGTCTAACCGCCCTAAACTACAGTTCATCTTTTGTAACTAAGGCTTCATAAAGAAAATGGGGAACAGCCACAGCCATGATAAACAACCACAACTCTGAATTTCCTTTACCAATTGTAAGGATATTCAATTTCTACAGGATATTTTTCATCTCACATTGCTATCTCGGTATAGAATGAAATATTTTGAATGGTGTGAATAAGAAAGCAAAAAGTAGAATTCCAGTGTTAATCCATTGATTTTGTGAGCATGTCTATTTATTAATTTAATAGTACCAGCATTAGCATCACTTCGTTCACTTTCATTTCTGCCTATTCCATTTACATGGGACCTCGTAAATTGACTTGTTCTAGAAATGGGATTTTTTGCATTAGCTGATTCAGCAACAAAGATATATTATTTTGTAATATTTCTGATCTCCTTGTGATAATAAGAAAGCATTGCTTAGACATGTTTTGATTTTAGTCTTAATTGTTTTTTGGTTGGTCCAGATTATGAAGGCATCAAAAGGAAAGGCGAACCCAACATTGTTAAACAAGATACTGTTGGACAAGCTAAATGCAAAACAGTGATATTATTGTTTGGACTATGTGTTCGGTGGTTTGAATGTATTTTAATCTGAAGTCATTAATAATTAAGAGAATGGGAATTCAATTTGTTCTCATATTTTTAAACTAGGTTTGTTTAGATTTTGTTCGAATGCTAGGATTAAATAGATTTTTGCGCATATATCAGCATGCAAGAGTTTCTGCTCAAAAGGATAAAATTTAAAGAAGTGGTCATATAAGTCATATCTCAATTAGCTATGAAAGCATATAGATGCACTTCTATAGTACCAAATAATGCCAACAAACAACATAGACATGTACGAGGTCCAATAATAAAAGTAGGAAAGTGAGCAACCACGTGTCTAGAGTTCCTTCTGTAACAACTACAATTAAGACGGGAAACATCATGTCATTCATGATGCACTAAGACTCGGTTAGGTATTATCTTGTACTTAATGGGGTGACTCAGTGAGATGATGGTGCTTAAGAAATAAAACCATTATAGGTCCATTTTTCTTTTTGTATGTTCATTAGGGGATAAGATCTAATAGTCGCGCAACCTAGTCTTTCTCGTACTCAAAATCATGTCGCAATTTCAAATAACTTTCAAAATTTTAATAGCATCTTGCTTGGCAAGTCCTTTGCCCAAACCTAAGGTTTCAAGTCCACATTATCATATAGGATGCCACATCAACATGCTTTTGTTGAGGTGCCTGAAAAGTCAGCAAAAAAGGTTAGACCAATCGTTGTGTATTTAGTCATGTATTTTTTATGTACCAATGTAGCATCACATGATTTGTTGTTGTTTAGCTCTAATGAGTATATCTCATTAAAAATTAGTAATATTGATCAACACTGACAAACTTGAAGTCACTATTAATTGTAACACACTATTGAATAGTGCTCTCTCTCTCTCTCTCTCTCTCTCTCTCTCTCACACACACACACACACACACACACACACACACGTGCGTGCGTGCGTGCGTACGCACACATGCACATGCACCAAGCAAACACGCACGCATGTGCTCCCCCCATGCGCACACACACATTCTACTAGTTGTACTTGGCATGCTTGGTATATGTACACTTTTTTTAAACAATATTTTGGGATGATGCAAAGTACAAGGACATTTAGGTAATATCTCTCACATTGACCCAAAAAAACATTTAGTGTTTATTTATAATGTAATTTCTTGCTTTGTGCGTGTAGTATTGTGTCTTGGGGAATGATAATAGTTCCACTAATATTAACAGATTGTATATATATATGAAACATATATTGATCTCATGGAATACAAATCCTTTGTGTATGTCTTAATGTAGTGTTGCTAATGCATATGTGGCATTGTTTATACTATTACCTATGCCATTGATCCTTTGACGTGATTTTTGGTGTACATATGTTTTTGTAGTGATATCTTGTAATTTTTCCTTCCCTCAAAGGCAACACATTAATGAATTTGAGGGCATACGATCTTATATATATATTTCCTAGAGATCCTTTTTTATATCTTGCTTTTTAGCTTAAAATTAATGATATACCTACGATTTATGTTATCATTTTAAGGGACATATATTCACACATGTGCAAAGGTACATAGAGAAACTATCAACGTTATCCTAGAAGCCTCAGTAACTTGTGGCCCCGAGTACGAAGACATGCTTGGATTTAGCCATTCTTATTAGGATTTCCTAGGAACATAGCACACTAGAACATACAATCCATCATACTGTATTTGCATATAATCAAGCTAAAAACATTATATGCTAACAAATGCGACTCATCCTAGCTATTTTTATAGTCCATTTGAATCACCTGACAATATAATATGCTTGTACATGTAATTCATAGAGGCACTATATGGTTTGTAGGAATAGAGTACGATAGATCTTGAAGTGTGTCCTAGCTAACCATACCATTCACATGTGCTTGGATAGATGGGTTTCAATTCAAAAATTATCTAAGGCTATTCTATTTGTTAGGAAAATGCTGTGTCAACTTTGCATTTACACAAGGTTTCTATATATAGTAAGTTTACATTTAAGTAGGGATTGGTCTAGATTTTTTTGAAAGCTACAGATTGGTTAAATAAACATATTGGTAAATATTTGTTGCAAGAGCATGTCTAGATTTGAAGATATTAGAGTTATTGTTTTTAAAAGTTGCAAAAGTTTCAAAGTCAATTTTGAAGGCCTTAGAGGCTTCGAAACGACCCAAAAGTGGTCATAGTCGACGTAGCAAGTCATAGCTAGATAGAGCACTTCACATGCTTTTTGATGTTTCAAATGGTTCATCAATTGGACTTTTGGATCAAAAGTTATGGCCTCCAAAAATTATCTCCTAAAATGGGAAATATAAAAATATGTTGGACACAAATGTTCTGTAAAATAGAGTTCCATGTGTTGGTGTGTTTTGACACATCATAGGGCATCTTGGATTGGGGGTAAGTTGGACGCCACTTCTTGGGTAATACTATTTGATGATTTCATATATTGTATCTCTTATATATTAGGTGCATGAGATGGAGGTTATATGTAATAGTCCTAGTTTTTGAGTTATCTTTGAATTTCTAGTTGGTGATACACCGTGAGAAGCTTGCTCTACAGGTATATTGTATTCTATTGTTGATTCTGAATAATAGATTGGACAACTTTTTGAGAGGGGTTTTTCATCCAAATGGTTTTGCCCACATAAATCACTATGTTGTGGTATGCATACTAATACTTATTTTTGTTAAGTTCATGTAACTATTGCAAAGATCTAAAAACTTTTGCATAACCCTCCTCTCAAGGTTAGTGTAGGAAGTTGTTTCGCTACCTTAATTTGCTTCAAGTAGTATTAGAGCATAATCACCTCTAATTTCAATTGTGGGTTGTTAGGTTTTTTGAACCAATCTAGATTTGATTGGTAGATTGTGTAGAAAATACTTTGTGATCTTGTTGTAGGAATTTTCAAATGACAAGTTCATTAGGGAGAATATAGGTGGAGAAATTTTCTAGAAATATATTTTAAATGTGGAAGTTGAAGATGGAAGATCTATAAATAAATTAATGTTATGGGTGAACATGTCTTCAGACCTACATATCCTACCATGACTACTCAGTATGATGTTATGGATTGTAAATCCAGGGTTTAATTAGAATGTGCTTGACTCACACTATTTCAATCAATGTCCATGTAGGATCTTCGCCAAAAAAGCTATGGGAAAAACTTGGTGAGATGTATAAAGCCAAATCTTTAGTGAACAAGATTTATTGAGGACGAAATTATACACCTTAAACATTTAAGAGGGTGGATGAATCATAGATCACCTAGAAGCTTTCAATATGTTGGTGCCTTAATTGATATTTGATGGTTTCAAGATGGACACAGAGTAGAAATGTCAAATCTCACTTTGTTCTTTGTCTGATTCTTGAGTTTCTCTTGTTATGTCTATCGGTAGTATTTATCTTATTTTGAAAACTAAAGACGTATTGGGTTTTTTTTTTCTTTTTCTGAAGAGATGAGGTATCCATCAACGATAAATAGGCCCTAAGTGCTTGTGGAAAACTAAGGAAAAAGGAAAGAAGAATGAGAATTGTAATAAATCCAAATCTACAGGGAGAACCAAATTTGTTGGAAAGTCCAAAGTTATTTGTTAGAATTGCAGTAATCCTAGATAAAGACTCCAAAAAAAAGAATAAAAAGATAAAATTTTGTTATGATTATGAGTTTGAGAAGGAAGATGGTGATGTGTTCATTGCAGTTTTAGCCACTCGGGCATGTAATGATGCATGGTTAAATGACTTGGGTGCACATTTTCATATGACCTTTATAAAAGAAATGTTTTTTTGAATATGAAGAATTTGATTGAGGTAAGGTGTACTTGGGTGATGATTCTTATTTAGATATTATTGGTCATGACAAAGTTAGAATTAGGTTTCATGATGGTAGAATAAAAAAGATTAATGGGGTGTTGCATATCCCTGAAGTAGGAGGAAATTTGTTATCTATGAGAAAACTAATAGATACGAGTATGTAGGTAGTCCTCTTTGGTGTAGGATACAAAATGGTGAGAGGTGATATGATGATTGCTAGAGGTATCCGATTTTACACATTGTATAAGCTAGATGCATACACTATTGAGTGGAATAGTAGTTCTATGAATAGAAAATATGGCAATGCTTCAATGGAAGAGGTGAAGGTTTCACCTTCAACAGATGTTTATGGATTTTGGGTACCTAAGGATGTTTTTTTCTTCTAAATCAAAGTTATATACATATAAGACTATGTTATGGCACCAAAAACTTGATCATATTGGATAAAAGCGTCTAAGGACCTTGAAAAATAAAAACCTTGTTGAAAGTTTGAATGTTTGTAATCTTGATTTTGATATATGTGAGAATTGCATTTATAGAAAATAATTTTACATCCATTTTTACTCGAATTCTCATTAATCTTGTGGTGTGTTGGATCTTATTCATTATAATGTATTTGGTTCTATCGATGTCCCGTCCCCTTCCATTGGAAAATCATGTTTAATTTATTTATGATTATAACAGGACATGGGTATATTTTCTAAATAGTAAATGTAACGATTTCCATTAATTTTAATAATTTAAAGCAATGGTTAAATTGTAAGTTGAAAATAAAATAAAATGTTTGATGAATGATAATGATGGTGATTTTTAAAATTATTTTGATACATTTTGTAAAGATTATGTCATTTATAGAAAGAAGACAACTTATTTTCTCCATAACAGAATGAAGTTGCAAAAAGAATGACATGACACTTATGGAGAAGGCTAGGAGTATGCTAAGTGGTGCTTGTTTAAAACAAAAGTTTTAGGATGAATTTGTTGTCACTATTTGCTACATGATTAACATGTTTCATACAATATAATTTGTTGCTAAAATGTCTATGGAGGCATGGTGAAGTCATAGACTTTCATTAAGACATCTTAAGAGTTTTTTATTGAGGCATATGCACATGTATCGAAGGAGTAGTGAACAAAAGTATGAAATGCATCTTCATTGGGTATAGTTATGGTGTGCAAAAATGCAATTTTTTTAATCCTATTACACAAAAGGTAATACATAGTATAAGTGTTATTTTTAGAGAAACTAAGCCTTCTTCTGTTACATTGCAACCAAAATGACCTAAATAGAAAATTGTGATCCATTTTCCTTATATATTTGAGAAAGATGAATCAAGACCCCTATATAGAAAGTTCAAGTTAACTCATCTAGCTCTAAATATTTAGAAGAGGAGGAAGAACATCCAAATCAACTTGTTCAAAGGTCTACAAGACGTAGACAACAACATGAAAGGTATTTACTTGATGATTAGAGACGTATTTTTGCTTTGAATATTAACATAGATGGTCCTAGATATTTAGATGAGACATTAGGTATGAATGATGCAAAACATTAGAAATCTATGGATGAGGAAATGACAATTTTTAAAAAGAATGATACATAAGATCTAGTAACATTGTTTGAAGGACAAAAACTTGTTAGTTACAAGCGAGTTCAAATAAATGCATTGAGAAGTATAAAGCAAGGTTGGTTGCTAAAGGCTACTTTTAGGTTGAGGGTTTTGTTTATGGTTAGGTATTTTCTCTTATGCCGAAAATTATATTTCTTTGATTTTTTCTTTCTATTGTTATTGCTTATGATTAGAGGTTGATAAATGGATGTGAAAACTATTTTCCTTTCTGGCGCTTCGGAGGTTATTTAATGACATATCTAGAGCATTACATGGTAAAAGGTAAAAGTAATTTGGTTTGTAAATTGAAGAAATCTTTGTATGGCCTTAAACAAAATTCTAGGATTTGATATAAAAATTTGATACATGTGTTGAGTTTGAGATTTGAGCATTCTAAATTAGATTTTTGTGTTTATTATAAATTTGATGGTGGTCATTTCATGTGTATTGAATTATATGTTGATGATATGTTTTTCATTGGTAGAGGTAAATGATTGTTTACAAAACTAAAGTCTCGGCTTGCTGCTAAATTTCATATGAAATATTTTGGTGTAGCTAAACAGATTCTTGGGATAAAAATATGAATAGATAAAGTGAAAAAAAGCTATGGTCAGACTAGAGTAAGTATGCGAACTCAATTTTATAGAGGTTCAACATTCAATATTATAGACCATTATGTGTTTCTTTTATAGTTGGAACGAAGTTAGAAGTTTCAAATTTTCTTACATCACTTTTAGAGATGGAAGATATGGTACCTTACTAGAGTGTAGTTGGAAGTTTGATGCATGTTATGTTCTCTACTAGACCAAAGATTACACAAGTAGTGGGTTTTCATTCTAGATATATGTCTAATCCTAGAAGAGTTCATTTAGATATAGTTAAAAGAGTCTTCATATATTTGAAGGGTATCTTAGAGTATTCTTTGTGTTATCATGGGAATTTGATAGGAGACAAGATTTTCCTTGATATTCATTGTTAGAAGAATTCAAAATGGGCAAGTATTATTGATAGTAGAAGATCCGCCAATGCTTGTGTGTTTACTTTATTTTTGGTGCAATCAGTTGAATAAGTGACATATTAAGGTTGTTTTGTCTACCACTGAAGTTGAGCATATGACAAACACTCATGCTTGTAAAAAATCCATTTGGCTTAAGAGATTGTATATAGATAATGAAATTAAACAAGGTGTAGGGTGATCCCTAATAATGAGTTACACTTTTTGGTCAACCTTGACATTGAAATCATCATTATGCACCATATCTTCACTTTCTAACACTTATAGCAGCTAATCTGTTAAAAATTTGAAGATGAAACAAACTACTAATTTGTGAGATTTTTTATGTAGATAATAAATATATATTTTTAAAATTAAAAAATAAATTGTGCATTTTTTAAAATAACTTGTAATGATATATTTTTTTTTATAGTAATCAATATTTTTCAGAAGTGACATTTATGATGTTATGGATAACATTTTTCATAGAAAGAGTAAAACTCTAATTCATAAAATATAGATTTGTCACACCATTATCTAGTGTACAAATATTTTTTCATTTTTTTGTTGTATATATATTTAGTAAATTTTTGAATCCAGAGCAATCATAATCTAGACATAGGTGTATGTCATCATGTATAACTTTTTTGTGTTCATTTGAATTAACTTTTTTTCATTAAAACGGGGATATCAATACTTAGGTAATCTATTTTCCTATTTTTCCATGTGTGAAATAAAAACATAAATGTTAGATGAAAAATCTACGTTCATAAGAAACAAAAATAATATTATTCATAATTATACTATTTGGAAAGCTTATAATAAGGACTACATACTTACAAAACATAACTTCTAAGTGAATTCATTTGACCCCTCAAAAGGTAATTTGGTCCTAGAATTTTGTCATCATTTCCATAGGTGCAGAGGTGACTCTATTATAGGTGTGACTTAAGACTAGAGGGGTTCTATCCAAGGGGATTTGATCTAAGAGGGTTTTATTGAACTCTATTAAATTAATTCCTTGAATGAGACCTCTCAAGGCTTAAATCATTATATTTTCTAAAAAAAATGTCTTTTTAAGTAAAAAGAAGGATGTCCCCATGTTTGTAACCCATTATTTTGGGATTACCTCATAGTGCTAGCTTATTGTGACAGTGAAAGTTTGATCTTCCTAGCTATGAGCTCAAAGTTTCTACCAGGACCAAGTACATTGATGTTTAGTATCACTTTGCCAGGTATATGGTTGAGGATGGCAGGGTGAAGTTTTGAAGGTAGAGACTCTGATGAATGTTGTATATTCTTTAGTTAAGGTTGTGAGCACAAAGAAATTAAAATGGTGTTTGGAGAATATGGGCCTCACAACCCTTAGCAATTAACTCATCATGTAGATACCCCCTTTTCTCTTGCAAGGTATTTGACAAGTGGGGGAATTCTATGAAAATGGTGTCTCAACGTTGCATTTGCATAAGGTTACTATTTATAGTAATTTTACATTTGAGTACATATATGTCCACGAATTTCCCCAAAGCTACTAATTGGTTGAATAAGCACACTAGTAACTTTTCATTGGAAGCTCATGTCTAGAATTGAAGATATTAAAAAATTTATTTTTTAAAACTTGTGAACAAAAGGTTCAAGGTCAAATTTAAAGGCCTTAAAGGCTTTGAAATGACTCAAAAGTGGTCATAACTAACATGGAAGGTTATGGCTTGATAGAGAACTTCACGAGATTTTCGATGCTTAAAATGGCTCATCAATCGGACTCTTAAATCAAAAGTTATGGCCTCTGGAAGTTGGATATCTTGAGATAGGAAATATAAAAATGTGAACACATAAATGAGCTATAAAATAGAGTTACATGTGTTGTTGTGTGTTTTGACACATCATAGGGTATCTTGGATTGGAGATAAGTTGGACACTACTTTTTGGATGTTTTTAGCTCATAGTTTTTTAATATCATTTGACAGTTTAATGTAATGTATCTCCTATATATTAGGTGTGTGAGATGGAGGTTGTGTGAAAGAGTCTTATAGTTGTTGAGTTACCTTTGGATATCTAATTGGCAGTACTTCTGTGAGAATCTTTCTCTGCAAGTATATTATATTCTATCGTTAATTGTTTAAATAATATAGCAGGTGAGTTTTGGAGTGTGGGGTTTTTCTGCCAAAGGGGTTTCCCCATGTGAATCACTGTGTTGTGACATGCATATTATTTATGTTTATATCCAATAGTTTTTTATTGTTGTAAAGATCTCAAAAATTTTGTGTAACCCTCCTCTCAAGGCTAGTAAAGGAAGTTGTTTTGCTATGCTAACTTTCTTTCAAGGGAAAAAAATATTTAATAAAGTACCCAATATTAAGTGCGGGGTTATTGGTTTTGTAATCTCATGGTTTCTTATCACATGGTTTTTTGTAAAACCACTAGTACTTTTGTGTGAGCTTGTTGTTATAAAAACATACACAAGGTTAGTCGTCTAAGGTTGGTTAGCTGGGGTTTTGATTTTTCTTCTAAAGAGTGCATATGTGATGCATGTCAGCCAGGATGTGTGGATTCATGTTTGAGCACATGGAAGATGCGTTAAGGAGACTTCATGTCTCAAAAAATTTCATGAAGGTTCTGAAGATGTATTGGTACTATTTATTGATGGATAAATCGTTGAGTATGGATGCCTTTAAAGGTTGGGTTTTTTTCCCTACTAAGGTTTTTCCCAGGGTGTATCTTGTGTCTTATTTTATGGGTATATTGTCTAGTCCCTTGCATGTGGATTTTAAATACTTTTTTGTATAGATCTCTATTTGGTTATTGGAAATTGTCAAATATGATGGTTGCAGGTTTCCTTTCAATTCTAGTCAAGAATCACAGTTTTTTTCTTAGAGTTTGTAGATTGTAGTTTCAAATATGAATAGTATTGAATTGTCCTAACTTGTAAATTTTGAGAATGATATAGAGTTCATTTTTAGACATTTATGTGTGTTTGAAGAATTTTTAGTTTGTTGTTTGTTAGATTCATATATAAGGGTTTGAAGTGAGCCTTATCTAATCATACCTTTCACAAAGGTGTACTCTCATAACGGTATGAATTGTCATGTATAGTTGTACAACTACCTCAAAATAAAATAAAAACTCTGAATCCAACCAACAAATCCATTGAAATAACATATGTAGGTCCAAGAACCACCTAAGATGATAAACTCTCCAAAACCCCTAGCATTTTCCTCTAGGATTTCCATACAATGTTCTAAATTTCTTTCAAACATTGTATAACTCACCTATTAATTGCTACAATCAATAAACAATCCCTAAAACCACCTTTAAAATGGTCGCTTGGCAATCAAGAACACTAATAGAACAACCTAAGATTCTTTCCACCGCGACCTCTCCCATTTTCTTATTCTCAAACTTCTTGTATAGTATTTCCTGTACCTTCAAAGAAAATTAATCCACCCAAACAACCCTTGTCAAATAATGTGCAATAAGACTTTAGAAAGGAGCGAATGGAAACAAATCTTTTTTTATTTATGGAAGGAACGATGGGCATGTAAATGTTTGGAGAAAGGGAATACTCATCAATTGGAGGCATATTAATGTGATAGTTGAGAATCAAATATTTCATACCACCAAGATGAAACAAACAAAACTGAGGAAGAAGAATCAATGAAAAAATTTGAATAACTGGAAAATGGAGGCACATTTCTAGGATGTCAAGTCTAAAAATAAAAGATTCATTTAGAATTAGGGAGATGTTGGAAGGAAAAGAAATTTGATGAAGACATTATAACATAGATGGTTCACAATTGAAATGTTTGGAGACTTTAGATTCATGGTTGCAAATGGTCACACTATGTCATCCATGAGGAAAATATAAAAATTGAGACTCTTGTTGAACCACAATTAAGTCAATGATGATTTTTTACTTGTGAATACAAGGGACAACAATATTGTACATGGTATGCAGTGGCTTTGTGCACTAGGTGAGATAACCTTGAATTTGAAATCCATGGAGTTGGAATTTCAAGAAGATGGAAGGAAGATTGTAATAAGAGGAATGCCCAAAGAGTGATTTCATAGTGCACATGCAAGATGATGTAAAGAATATTTGATCATGAGCAAGAAATAAATTCAAAGCAAGCAGGTGAAAATAATTTCTAAACGCCTGATATTCCCCTTTTTATATGGATATTGAGCTAACATTTCCTAAACCTTTTAAATTTCTAGATTCATGTGGGCAATGTGAAGGAAGAACACTTCTCTCATGATGGGTTTCTTCCTATGGTGGTTCATGTTGGATTGGATTAGCATGAGGGTTGACTTTGTGGATCTAGCTCAAGGAAATGAGTACTATTATGATTTAGAGGATGATGAGGTGGAGAGCCTTTAAGTTGAAACTTCAAGCATCAAAACATTATCTCTAGATGGAATTCATATGATGATCAGTGTAACACAACCATGAGATGGTGGAACCATTTTGAGAGTGTGTTTCTATACGTAGAATCATTGACATAGGTTGTTGGAAATAAGTGATGATAGGAGGAGTGTACCATGAAAGATTATGGTAAAAAAATATACATATAATGTTTCTATAACCTATTCATGTAGTCATCTTATGGGTCCATTTATATTATTAAAAGCCGATCAAGTGGATATTTTGAGTAGGAAATGGATCTTAACTAAGTTGGGAAATGTTAGAAATAACTTTTTAGTTGAGGTAGTGATCATACTTTTCATTTTGGTTAGTAATTTCTAGTGTTTCAACAATTCTTTCATGGTGTTGATTTTTCAAAATTAGATTGTAAGTTGTTGATTTTAGACTTGAATTGCTACAAGTTCACACAAATTTCAGCCTATTCAATCACTTGAAAGGATTATTTTATGGTTTAAATTAAGAGAATGATTATTTAAACTAACTAAGTTCTATGATGGATTGGTAGTCAAGCACCAAAAAATTGTCATTTTTCATATTTTTATCTTGCACATGTAGTTAGGATTACTTTGTAGTTACAACAATTATCTTGGCGTGCATGAAAATGAGGAACTTAACAATAACATCTCTCATAGGTGCCATTGAATCATGATAATTGAGGTCAAATTTCTAAGGAGTTGACTAAAATATTACAAGGTTTGGTTCTCTTTTTGTAGTGAGTGGAAACGAGGTTTCATTTATAAGTGTGTGGAAGTACAATGCTTCAAGAAAGAGTGACAAGCCTCCTAGATTAGTTTGGGATCTTTAGGATTGACTAGTTAGGGAGGATTATAATGTCCCTATTTTATGCAATACCATTTATTAATATTTTGGCTAGTTTTTCATATTTTTATAAGCTTCTAGGGATGTAAAGAGACCTCCAAACTTGTTAGAGGATGCAGGCTCAATATTTCTTAGTTTCCATTAATGACACTGAGCTTGTTTGGTGTTCTAGATTGATGCAACAATTTTAAAAATATTTTTGGCCTTCTAAGGCTTTCCCCAAAGTTGTTGCAGAGCGCATCTTTTTCTAGTCAGATTCTTATTTTAAAGCTATCTTTGACCCCCTACCTCAATTACATCTTGTTATGATCAAATTTTGTTTTTGATTCCTCAATAGTACTTTTCACAAATCATATGAGAGTATTTGAAAATACATTAAGTTATAATGTTACAATATTCACATAAGTGTTATATCTTTATAAAGTTATTTTATGTCACCCTAAAGTGGATGCCTAAGAAAGGGAACTTGCATATAAGTCATTTTAATACTTTAATATATTATTTTAGTGAAAATTTTATTTTCAATTATAAATAGATTTTTCTTTCCAAATCTATAAAGGAGGTTTGGACTCTCATTTTTTTTATACTAAAGAGTCCACATAAAAAAATAATGTTGGATTAAACCCTCACAATCTTCCTCAAATCTTATGTAGATAAAAACCCTCATTGGATCACTAATTCCAAATTTAAAAGACAATCCCTAGCTAATCTAGAGTGTTTATAATCTGGAAACTAGAGTGTTTATGTGTTTGAAGCATATTTATATTGCCTTTTGTTGGTTTTAGAATTTGAGTTTTTCAAGTTATATAGGCTTTTTTTGGTTTAGACTTGAAAACATATTTATTAGATTCATGGTTGCAAATGGTCACACTATGTCATCTATGAGGGAAATATAAAAATTGAGACTCTTGTTCAACCACTATTAAGTCAATGATGATTTTTTACTTGTGAATACAAGGGACAACAATATTGTACATGGTATGCAGTGGCTTTGTGCACTAGGTGAGATAACCTTGAATTTGAAATCCATAGAGTTGGAATTTCAAGAAGATGGAAGGAAGATGGTACTAAGAAGAATGCCCAAACATGGATTTCATAGTGCACATGCAAGATGATGCAGAGAATATTTGATCATGAGCAAGAAATAAAGTCAAAGAAAGCAGATGAAAATAATCTCTAAACTTCTGATATTCCTTTTTTTATATGGATATTGAGCTAACATTTCCTGAATCTTTTATATTAGCTTTTGTCAAATATGATGGCCGCAAGTTTCCTTTCAATTCTAGTCAAGAATCACGGTTTTTTTCTTAGATTTTGTAGATTGTAGTTTCAAATATGAATAGTATTGAAGTGTCTTAACTTGTAAATTTTGAGAATGATATAGAGTTCATTTTTAGACATTTATCTGTGTTTGAAGAATTTTTAGTTTTCCGTTTGTTGGATTCATAGATAAGGGTTTGAAGTGAGCCTTATCTAATCATACCTTTCACAAAGGTACTCTCATAAAGGTATGAATTGTCATGTATAGTTGTACAACTACCTCAAACTCACATACAAACTCCAAATCCAACCAACAAATCCATTGAAAGAAAATATGTAGGTCTAGGAACCACCTAAGATGATAAACTCTCCAAAACCCCTAGCATTTTCCTCTAGGATTTCCATACAATGTTCTAAATTTCTTTCAAACATTGTATGATTCATCTATTAATTGCTACAATCAGTAAACAATCCCTAAAACCACCTTTAAAATGGTCACTTGGCAATCAAGAACACTAATAGAACAACCTTAGACTCTTTCCACCACGACCTCTCCCATTTGCTTGTTCTCAAACTTCTTGTATATTATTTCCTCTACCTTCAAAGAAACTTAATCCACCCAAACAACCCTTGTAAAATAAGGTGGAATAAGACTTTAGAAAGGAGGGAATGGAAACAAATCTTTTTTTATTTATGTAAGGAACGATGGGCATGTAAGTGTTTGGAGAAAGGGAATACTCATCAATGGGAGGCATATTAATGTGATAGTTGAGAATCAAATATTTCATACCACCAAGATGAAACAAACAAAATTGAGGAAGAAGAATCAACGAAAAAGTCTGAATAACTGGAAAATGGAGGTACATTTCTAGGATGTCAAGTCTAAAAATAAATGATTCATTTAGAATTAGGGAGATGTTGGAAGGAGAAGAAATTTGATGAAGACGTTATAACATAGATGCTTCACAATTGAAATGTTTGGAGGGTTTAGATTCATGGTTGAAAATGGTCACACTGTGTCATCCATGAGGAAAATATAAAAATTGAGACTCTTGTTGAACCACTATTAAGTCAATGATGATTTTTTACTTGTGAATACAAGGGACAACAATATTGTACATGGTATGCAGTGGCTTTGTGCACTAGGTGATATAACCTTGAATTTGAAATCCATAGAGTTGGAATTTCAAGAAGATGGAATGAAGATTGTACTAAGAAGAAAACCCAAAGAGGGATTTCATAGTGCACGTGCAAGATGATGCAGAGAACAGTTGATCTTGAGAAAGATATAAACTCAAAGCAAGCAGGTGAAAATAATTTCTAAACTTCTGATATTCCCCTTTTTATATGGATATTGAGCTAACATTTCCTAAACCTTTTATATTGGATTTTGTCAAATATGATGGCTGCAAGTTTCCTTTCAATTCCAGTAAAGAACCATAGTTTTTTTCTTAGAGTTTGTAGATTGTAGTTTTGAATATGAATAGTATTGAAGTGTCTTAACTTGTAAATTTTGAGAATGATATAGAGTTCATTTTTAGACATTTATGTGTGTTTGAAGAATTTTTAGTTTGTCATTTTTTCGCTTCATAGATAAGGGTTTGAAGTGAGCCTTATCTAATCATACCTTTCACAAAGGTAATCTCATAAAGGTGTGAATTGTCATGTATATTTGTACAACTACCCCAAACTCACATAAAAACTTTGAATCCAACTAACAACTCCATTGAAATAACATATGTAGGTCTAGGAACCACCTAAGATGATAAAATCTCCAAAACCCCTAGCATTTTCCTCTAGGATTTCCATACAATGTTCTAAATTTCTTTCAAACATTGTATGAATCATCTATTAATTGCTACAATCAGTAAACAATCCCTAAAACCACCTTTAAAATGGTCGCTTGGCAATCAAGAACACTAATAGAACAACCTTAGATTCTTTCCACCACGACCTCTCCCATTTGCTTGTTCTAAAACTTCTTGTATAGTATTTCCTCTACCTTCAAAGAAAATTAATCCACCCAAACAATCCTTGTCAAATAAGGTGGAATAAGACTTTAGAAAGGAGCGAATGGAAACAAATGTTTTTTATTTATGGAAGGAACGATGGGCATGATGTAAGTGTTTGGAGAAAGGGAATACTCATCAATTGGAGGCATATTAATGTGATAGTTGAGAATCAAACATTTCATACCACCAAGATGAAACAAACAAAATTGAGGAAGAAGAATCAACGAAATAGTCTGAATAACTGGAAAATGGAGGTACATTTCTAGGATGTCAAGTCTAAAAATAAATGATTTATTTAGAATTAGGGAGATGTTGGAAGGACAAGAAATTTGATGAAGACATTATAACATAGATGGTTCACAATTGAAATGCTTGGAGGCTTTAGATTCATGGTTACAAATGGTCACACTATGTCATCCATGAGGAAAATATAAAAATTGAGACTCTTGTTGAACCACTATTAAGTCAATGATGATTTTTTACTTGTGAATGTAAGGGACAACAATATTGTACATGGTATGCAGTGGCTTTGTGCACTAGGTGAGATAACCTTGTATTTGAAATCCATGTAGTTGGAATTTCAAGAAGATGGAAGGAACATTGTACTAAGAAGAATGCTCAAAGAGGGATTTCATAGTGCACATGCAAGATGATGCAGAGAATATTTGATAATGAGCAATAAATAAAGTCAAAGAAAGCAGGTGAAAATAATTTCTAAACTTCTGATAGTCCCCTTTTTATATGGATTTTGAGCTAACATTTCCTAAACCTTTTATATTGGCTTTTGTCAAATATGATGGCTGCAAGTTTCCTTTCAATTCTAGTCAAGAATCACAGTTTTTTTCTTAGAGTTTGTAGAGTGTAGTTTCAAATATGAATAGTATTGAAGTGTCTTAACTTATAAATTTTGAGAATGATATAGAGTTCATTTTTAGACATTTATGTGTGTTTGAAGAATTTTTAGTTTGTCGTTTGTTGGCTTCATAGATAAGGGTTTAAAGTGAGCCTTATCTAATCATACCTTTAATAAAGGTACTCTCATAAAGGTATGAATTGTCATGTATAGTTATACAACTACCTCAAACTCACATAAAAACTCTAAATCCAACCAACAAATCCATTGAAATAACATATGTAGGTCTAGGAACCACCTAAGATGATAAACTCTCCAAAACCCCTACCATTTTCCTCTAGGATTTCCATACAATATTCTAAGTTTCTTTCAAACATTGTATGACTCATCTATTAATTGCTAAAATTAGTAAACAATCCCTAAAACCACCTTTAAAATGGTCACTTGGCAATCAAGAACACTAATAGAACAACCTTAGATTCTTTCCACCGCGACCTCTCCCATTTGCTTGTTCTCAAACTTCTTGTATAGTATTTCCTCTACCTTTAAAGAAAAATAATCCACCCAAACAACCCTTGTAAAATAAGGTGGAATAAGACTTTAGAAAGGAGCGAATGGAAACAAATCTTTTTTATTTATGGAAGGAACGATGGGCATGTAAGTGTTTGGAGAAAGGGAATACTCATCAATTAGAGGCATATTAATGTGATAGTTGAGAATTAAATATTTCATACCACCAAGATGAAACAAACAAAACTGAGGAAGAAGAATCAACTAAAATGTCTGAATAACTGGAAAATGGAGGTACATTTCTAGGATGTCAAGTTTAAAAATAAATGATTCATTTAGCATTAGGGAGATGTTGGAAGGACAAGAAATTTGATGAAGACGTTATAACATAGATGGTTCACATTTGAAATGTTTGGAGGCTTTAGATGCATCATTGCAAATGGTCACGCTATGCCATCCATGAGGAAAATATAAAAATTGAGACTCTTGTTGAACCATTATTAAGTCAATGATGATTTTTTAGTGTGAATACAAGCTGGGACAACAATATTGTACATGGTATGCAGTGGCTTTGTGCACTAGGTGTGATAACCTTGAATTTGAAATCCATGGAGTTGGAATTTCAAGAAGATGGAAGGAAGATTGTACTAAGAAGAATGCCCAAAGAGGGATTTCATAGTGCACATGCAAGATGATGCAGAGAATATTTGATCATGAGCAAGAAATAAAGTCAAAGTAAGTAGGTGAAAATAATTTCTAAACTTATGATATTCCCCTTTTTTTATGGATATTGAGCTAACATTTCCTAAACCTTTTATATTGGCTTTTGTCAAATATGATGGCTACAAGTTTCCTTTCAGTTCTAGTCAAGAATCACAGTTTTTTTCTTAGAGTTTGTAGATTGTAGTTTCAAATATGAATATTATTGAAGTGTCTTAACTTGTAAATTTTGAGAATGATATAGAGTTTGTTTTTAGACATTTATGTGTGTTTGAAGAATTTTTATTTTTCTATTTGTTGGCTTCATAGATAAGGGTTTGAAGTGAGCCTTATCTAATCATACCTTTCGCAAAAGTAATCTCATAAAGGTATGAATTGTCATGTATAGTTGTACAACTACCTCAAACTCACATAAAAACTCTGAATCCAACCAACAAATCCATTGAAATAACATATGTAGGTCTAGGAACCACCTAAGATGATAAACTCTCAAAAACCCCTAGCATTTTCCTCTAGGATTTCCATACAATGTTCTAAACTTCTTTCAAACATTGTATGGCTCATCTATTAATTGCTACAATCAGTAAACAATCCCTAAAACTACCTTTAAAATGGTCGCTTGGAAATCAAGAACACTAATAGAACAACCTTAGATTCTTTCCACCGCGACCTCTCCCATTTTCTTGTTCTCAAACTTCTTGTATATTATTTCCTCTACCTTCAAAGAAAATTAATCCACCCAAACAACCTTTGTCAAATAAGGTGGAATAAGACTTTAGAAAGGAGCGAATGGAAACAAATATTTTTTATTTATGGAAGGAACGATGGGCATGTAAGTATTTGGAGAAAAGGAATACTCATCAATTGGAGGCATATTAATGTGATAGTTGAGAATCAAATATTTCATGCCACCAAGATGAAACAAAAAAAATTGAGGAAGAAGAATCAACTAAAAAGTCTGAATAATTGGAAAATGGAGGTACATTTCTAGGATGTCAAGTCTAAAAATAAAGGATTCATTTAGAATTAGGGAGATGTTGGAAGGACAAGAAATTTGATGAAAACGTTATAACATAGATGGTTCACAATTGAAATGTTTGGAGGCTTTAGATTCATGGTTGCAAATGGTCACACTATGTCATCCATGAGGAAAATATAAAAATTGAGACTCTTGTTGAACCACTTTTAAGTCAATGATGTTTTTTTACTTGTGAATACAGGGGACAACAATATTGTACATGGTATGCAGTGGCTTTGTGTACTAGGTGAGATAACCTTGAATTTGAAATCCATGGAGTTGGAATTTCAAGAAGATGGAAGGAAGATTGTACTAAGAAGAATGTCCAAAGAGGGATTTCATAGTGCACATGCAAGATGATGCAGAGAATATTTGATCATGAGCAATAAATAAATTAAAAGCAAGCAGGTGAAAATAATTTCTAAACTTCTGATATTCCCTTTTTTATATGGATATTCAGCTAACATTTCCTAAACCTTTTAAATTTCTAGATCCATGTGGGCAATGTGGAGGAAGAACACTTTTCTCATGATGGGTTTCTTTCTATGGTGGTTCATGTTGGATTGGATTAATTGGCATGAGGGTTGACTTTGTGGATCTAGCTTAAGGAAATGAGAACTATTATGATTTAGAGGATGATGAGGTGGAGAGCCTTTAAGTTGAAACTTCAAGCATCAAAACATTATCTCTAGATGGAATTCATATGATGATCAGTGTAACACAACCATGAGATGGTGGAACCATTTTGAGACTGTGTTTCTATACGTAGGATCATTGACATAGGTTATTGGAAATAAGTGATGATAGGAGGAGTGTACTATGAAAGATTATGGTAAAAAATATACATATAATGTTTCTATAACCTATTCATGTAGTCATATTAAGGGTCCATTTATATTATTACAAGTCGATGAAGTGGATATTTTGAGTAGGATATGGATCTTAACTAAGTTGGGAAATATTAGAAATAAATTTTCAGTTGAGGTAGTGATCATACTTTTCATCTTGGTTAGTAATTTCTAGTGTTTCAACAATTCTTTCATGGTGTTGATTTTTCAAAATTAGATTGTAAGTTGTTGATTTTAGTCTTGAATTGCTACAAGTTCACACAAATTTCAGCCCATTCAATCACTTGAAAGGATTATTTTATGGTTTCAATTAAGAGAATGATTATTTAAACTAAGTTCTATGATGGATGGGTATTCAAGCACCAAACAATTGTTATTTTCTTATTTTTATCTTACACATGTAGTTAGGATTACCTTGTAGTTACAACAATTATCTTGGAGTGCATGAAAATGAGGAACTTAACAATAACATTTCTCATAGGTGCCATTGAATCATGATAATTGAGGTAAAATTTCTAAGGAGTTGACTAAAATATTACAAGGTTTGGTTCTCTTTTTGTTGTGAGTGGAAACGAGGTTTCATTTATAAGTGTGTGGAAGTACAATGCTTCAAGAAAGAGTGACAAGCCTCCTAGATTAGTCTGGATTTTCAGGATTGACTAGTTAGGGAGGATTATAGTGTCCCTATTTTATGCATACCATTTATTAATATTTTGGCTAGTTTTCGTATTCTTATAAGATTCTAGGGATGTAGACAGGCCTCCAAACTTGTTAGAGGATGGAGGCTCAATATTTCTTAGTTTCCATTAATGACATTGAGCTTGTTTGGTGTTCTAGATTGATGCAACAATTTTAAAAACATTTTTGGCCTTCTAAGGCTTTCCCCAAAGTTGTTGTAGACCACATCTTTTTCTAGTCAGATTCTTATTTTAAAGCTATCTTTGTCCCCCTACCTCAATTACATCTTGTTATGATCAAATTTATTTTTTGATTCCTCAATAGTACTTTTCTCAAATCATATGAGAGTATTTGAAAATACACTAAGTTATAATGTTACAATATTTCACATAAGTGTTATATCTTTATAAAGTTATTTTATGTCACCCTAAAGTGGATGCCTAAGAAAGGGAACTTGCATATAAGTCATTTTAATACTTTAATATATTATTTTGGTGAAAATTTTATTTTCAATTATAAAAAGATTTTTCTTTCCAAATCTATAAACAAGGTTTGGACTCTCATTTTTGTTATACTAAAGAGTCCACATAACAAAATAATGTTGGATTAAACCCTCACACTCTTTCTCAAATCTTATGTAGATAAAAACCCTCATTGGATCACTAATTCCAAATTTAAAAGACAATCCCTAGCTAATCTAGAGTCCACATAACAAAAGGAAGGAGAGAGAGAGAGAAGTGGGAAGAGATAAAGGTGGGAAGAGAGAGAGAGAGAGAGAGAGAGAGAGAGAGAGAGAGAGAGAGAGAGAGAGAGAGAGTGTGTGTGTGTGTGTGTGTGTGTGTGTAG
>MU223391.1:1403162-1416521 GCA_018584345.1 Thuja plicata
CTAACTGAACCTACGTGGGTCAAGATCAATTCTAATGATTTTGAAAGTGTTTCCCTTCTAGGATTTGTACCAATAGAATCTTTTAACCTCCTAATTAAAGATTCTATTTCTGTTTTCCCATTTTCTAGTTGGTTTATCAAGTTTCCATGTATTCCAGGAGGAGGTTTCTCAATTGGTGAGGGCGGCTGGGGTTCATTTTCTTGGTTATTTTCAGCATCCATTTGTTCACGAGGAGAAGATGGAGGGTTTGGTTGAGGATTTTCTGTGGGGATATCATTCCTTCCTGGCAATTAAAAAAAATCTATTTTAAAACTCTAATTAAACATAAAATTTAAGACGAGAATTTCACAATCAAATTTGAAGAAAAACTAAAAATTAAACCTAAATTTCAAAACAAATAGCATTCATGGTTGTAGAATCACTTACCTCTTCTTCCGATTCGACCTTGTTGACGTCATGGAGCCATTTTTGCTTCACTTTGATGGAGAAAACCTCACAATGAATCGCGTACGCGCTGTTATGAAGAGAAAAATAGCAAGCCGCGACTTTGTAGAAGAAAAATAAGCCACAAAGTGGCTGCCCAAACCTTTTATAAAATAAATTAGGGCGCGTGTACCCTATAGGGTGCACGCCCTATGGTTTGAATTTCCCAAACCATAGGGCGTGTGCCCTAAGCGCAGATGGGAGCCAAAAAGGTATTTGGCACCTTTTTGGTCCCCCATCTTGGTGCACTTACCCGCATATATGCCTGAAATGTAAGACTGTATGTTGCAGGTTCAATGTACTTGATTTTCTTGAAAATAAGAAAGTTTATCTTGCATATCTCACTATTCTTTTGTGTTGCTTTCATTGTGTGGCTCTTGCTACAATGCTCAGACTGAATTCTTTGAATTTCCTCCTATCCTTGGATGCATCACATGATATCAAAGCGAGCTTCCAATTTTGTTGCTATGGATGAAGGTCCCTGAGATGGTGAAGTCCTAAATTTTATTATTTGTGGGGTCAAAGAATGAGGATCTAACCTGCAATTGTAGAGGATTCAAATAAGATGAATAAAAAATGAAATGCTAGAGGTGGAAGGAGAGATATAGATCCAATTGTGTTGGATATGTTGAGACAAATTTTAGCTAGATTGGATGTTGTTGAGACGGCCCAAAAAAGAGGTTGACATATTGAAGATGTAAATGATGAAGAAGAAGAAACCGAAGGAGGCGAAGAACAACCTAAACTTGAACAAGGAGATAAAAGATTTATAAAATCCCTAACTAGAGCTAATGCAAGATCTTATTTCAATCCACCTGATTACCATCGTAAATTAGATTCAGATGAATTGTTGTATTGGATCACAAAGATGGAAGAGTACTTTGATTATGAGGGCATTGATGAAGATAAGAAGGTGAAGTATGCTTTCACAAAGTTAAGGAGACATTCATAATTATGGTGGGAACATTTTTAAACCAATAGACAAAGGAGAGGTAAGGACAAAATTAAATCATGGGATAGGATGGTAAACAAATTGAAGGCTAAATTCTTACCCATTGATTACCATGTAAGTTTGTTTAGGAAGTTGCACATATAAAATGTAGAGGGATCTTAGTGTGAAGTAATATACTGAGGAATTCTATAGGTTAGATATCGAATCTGGACATACAAATAATGATGGTGAAAGATTTTCAAGGTACCTAAATGGTTTGAGGAAATTAATTCAAGATTAGATTAGTTTGGTTAAATTACAAAGTGTGGAGGAAGCTTATCAATATGCACTAAAAGCTAAGGATAAATTAAACAAAAGACATGAACAAAGACAAAGAGGAAGAGGTGGAAGATCCCAAAGGGGTAGAAATTTTGGAGGAGAAAGGTCTTATTCAGACCAGAACAAAAGAAAATTAGAATTCAAGGAAGATAAATCATACCAAAGAGATGACATAAATTTTCAGAGAGGAGATGGATCAGGTAACAATAGGAAGGATGACAAGAGAGTGTTTCAAGGAACTTGTTTCAAATGTGGTAGTGAAGGACATAAAGATTTTTAATGTACTCAAGGGAGATCTAGAAACTAACCTGAAGATGGAGAAGCCCTAATGGTAAGGAGATCCCTATGTCATTAGGAAATATATCAGGAACCATTGTTGAGGAGAAATTTTTTCAAAACTATATGTAAAGTTGAAGAAAAATATTGTAAGATGATCTTTGATGGTGGAAGTTCAGATAAATTAGCCTCTGAGGAGTTGGTGACCAATTTGAAGTTATAGAGGTTTAAACATCCAAATCCTTATCAAATTGCATGGATCAAGGATGATCACAAGGTACTGATAAATGAAAAATGCCTAGTAAAATTGAAGATTGGATCTTATCAAGATGAAGTTCTTTGTGATATTATGCCTATGGATGTTTTTTGTATCTTTTTGGGTACACCATGGCAGTATGATAGACAATCTTTGCATGATGGAAGAAGGAATACACATACTATTGCTGCTAAAGGGATGAAACAAGTATTATTGCCTTTGATAGAGAATCCGAAGAATGAGAATTGCACTAGTATCATAATTTGTTTGGTTGAAGGAAGGAAACTCTTGGATGGTTCGAAAAGTGATAGTATGTGTTATGCTTTGATTCCTAAGAAGTATGCTATAGAGTTGGTAGAAGGACATTCTAAATAAATAAAGGATTTGTTGATTGAGTATGAAGACATAATCTGAGACAATGTGTGTGATGGATTGTCTCTTGTGAGAAGTATTAGTCACTGCATGGATCTAATCCTTGGATCTAGTTTACCTAATAAAGCAACACGTCGTATGACACCTAAAGAGAGTGAATAATTGAATAGACAAGTGCAATAGTTATTGAGGAAAGGTTTGATCAGAGAAAGTTTGAGTCCTCAGGTGTAGTACCAACAGTTTTGGAAACAAAGAAGAATGAAGAATGAATAATGCTTAATGATTCAATAGCTATTAATAAGAATACAGTGAAGTATAGGTTTCCTTTTCCTAGGATGGATGATATAATTTGTTTCCTAAGTGAAGAGAAGTGTTTCACAAAGATTGATCTAAAGAGTTGTTATCATCATAGAAAAATCAAAGAAGGTGGTGAATGGAAGACAACATTCAAGACAAATGAAGGATTGTATGAGTGGTTGGTAATGCCTTTTGGATTGACCAATGCACTGATTAATTTCATGGGACTAATGAATGAGGTATTGAAGAAATCAATGGGTAAGTTTTTGATTGTTTACGTTGATGAAATTCTAGATTTTTGTAAGAGTAAGGAGGATCATTTGTTGCATCTAAGACAAGTGTTGCAAACATTGAGGGAAGAAAAATTGTTGATAAACATCAAGAAGTGTTCCTTCATTAAATAAGAGATAGTATACATGGGTTTTATGATCTCATTGGAAGGGTTAAAGATGGATCCTAAGAAGGTTAAAGAAATTATTCAGTGTCCTAGATCTAAAAATGTTGGAGAGGTAAGATCATTTCATGGATTGGCGATTTTTTACCAAAATTTCATTAGAAATTTTAGTTCAGTTTGTAGTCCTATGACTGAGAAAAGAATGGGAAATAGAAAAGAATTCAAGTAAAGACATGTAGTGCACAAAGGATTTTTGAGTTGTTGAAGGAAAAGGTGACTGAAAAATCTATGTTGGCTTTACTTGATTTCAATAAGGTATTTCAAGTGGACTGTGATGCAAGTGGAAATGCAAATGGAGCAATGTTAACTACAAAAGGTAGACGGATTGCTTATTTAAGTGAGAAATTGATTTATGCTAAGAGAAGATATTTAGTTTATGAGCATAAATTTTATGCCATAGTTCAAGCCTTGAAGAAGAGGAGACATTACCTGTTACCTAAGGAATTTATGTTGTATACTAATCATCAAACATTGCAATGTTTGAACAGTCAAGGTAAGTTGAATCAGAGACATATGAGATGGGTTGAATTCTCGCAGAGTTATACATTTATGTTGAAGCGTAGGAGTGGTAAGTCAAATAAGATTGTTGATGCTTTGAGCAGGAGAAGGAATTAATTGAATGAGATGATAATTGGGGTGTTAGGATTTGATGAGTTGAAGACCTTGTATGAAGATGACCCTAATTTTTCTGAACCTTGGAAAGCTTACAGAGAGCCTGTTGTAGAAGACCAAAGAAAATAGAAGATTATTTCATTCAAGAAGGTATGTTATTTAGAGGAAGTCATTTATGTATACCTATGAGCTCAGTGAGGGATAATCTGATTAAGGAAAAACATTGTGGAGGATTAGTTGGACACTTTGGTATTGATAAAATAGTGGCTTTGGTTAGTGAGAATTATTTATGGCCTCAGATTCATAAGGATGTAAGTAAATTTGTTCAGAGTTGTAAGATTTCTCCAGTTTCCAAAGGAAGTAGTCAGAACACGGGAATGTATGTACGCTTTGATAGTGCCAACTAGACCATGGGAAGATATTATCATGGATTTTGTACTAGGATTACCTAAGATCTCAAGAGGCAATGATTCCATATTTGTGGTGGTGAATAGATTTTCAAAGATGGCTCATTTCATACCTTGTAAGAACACAACAAATGTAGTACATGTAGCAGATTTATTTTTCAGAGAAGTTGTGAGGTTGCATCGATTGCCTAAGAGTGTAGTTTCTGACAGGGATAGTAAGTTTGTTGGTTATTTTTGGAGGACGCTTTGGAGAAATATGAATAAGTTGAATTGAAATTTAGTTCTACATTTCATCCACAAACTGATAGACAAACAGAGGTAGTGAATAGGAGTTTGGGTAACTTATTGATATATTTTGATGGAGAGAAGACTAGAAATTGGGATTTAGTTATAACACAAGTAGAGTATCCAAATAATAATTCAGTGAATAGAAGAACAAGGAAGACACCATTTGAAATCATTACTGGAATGCATCCTAAAGGAGTATCAGAAAGGATGGATATCAGTCACGAAGTCAAGAGGAGTGCAGAAGCAGAAGAATTTTCAAAACACATGAATGGATTACACAATCAGGTCAAACAACATTTAGAAGATATGAACATGAAGTATATGGAGATAATAGATATGAAAAGGAGACATAAGGAGTTTTTTGTAGGAGATGAGGTGATGGTTTATTTGAAAAGGGGTATATTTCCAGTTGGAACATATAAAAAGCTGAAGATGAGGAAGTTTGGACCGTGTAAAATCTTGAGGAGAATTGATTCAGGGAATATTTATGAAGTGGAGTTACCAGAGGAAAAGGATATATCACCTATATTCAATGTTGCAAACTTGTATGAGTATCATGAATCAAATGAATCATATGATGAACAACAGTATCCTAAGAAGTAGATGGATGAGATAGAAAAGATTTTGGATAGTAGAATTAGAAGAAGTACCAGAGGAAAGTAGTACAAGGAATATCTTGTGAAATGGAAAGACAAATCAATTGAAGATTCTTCATGGATTTCTCAGGCTGAGGTTGACCATCTTGGTTTTCCTTTAGCCCCAAGAAAGTGAGAGACTCACTTTTCAAATAACCCTGGGTATCTGATATAGGAGCATCTTGGGTTCTTGACAATCTTGCATCAACCAAAAATATTTTATTTTCTATTTTTCTATTTGTTTGTTGTTGAGTTTCTTTTAGTGATCCTTTAGTTTGGATATGTTGTTGTTGTGCACCTCATGGACTATTCCAAGCATCATGTTTCACCTTCGCCTAGGTTTGCACCTCAATTGGCTTCTTCAAATTTGAGATATCTTGGATTTCTGGTAGGACATCTTTGTTCTTCACGTTTCATGGCCAATTTTCATTTTTGGATCTTGTGAAAGATTTTCCTAATCGACAAAGATTCATGGCTCACATCTTGATGATTCTATATGCATGGAAAACCTACTTGTCTGTTTTCTCATTATGTTTTATCACTTTGTGATAGATTCTTATGATTTTCGGTCCTGGCCTATATTGTAATACATTTTCCTATTCTTGGAAAATGTAACCTTTCTCAAGTTGACCCGATGCTTGCGAAGGCCTTATATACTCATGTAATTGGTCCTTTAATAGAATGGAAAAGTAGTAGAGATTTTATAGCTAAAGCTATTAGCGTGAACTTTTGATAGATGGCATAAAAATATAACCTATAAAATGTTCTAAAGTAGGCCTGTAGGCCTAGAATGCAAGGCTACATGTTGCAGATCCATTGTACTTGATTTTCTTGATAATAAGAAAGTTGATCTTGCATATCTCTCTATTCTTTTGTGTTGCTTCTGTTGTGTGGCTCTTGTTGCACGGATCATACTGCCTTCTTTTAATTTCCTCCTATACTTGGCTACATAATATATTAGGATTTTGTCTTAGATAGAAAAATATCCCATGCTATTCCGAATAGGATTGGACCAAAAATGGCAGTACCACTTAGCATAGACCAAAAATTGTGTTGGTAATATCATATAGGATCAAAAAGATATGTCGGTGATAGATGACCTGGAGATAAAGTACCAGACTGATCAATGACATCAATGATAAATATTAACACTTGCTACCAATACATGTTAGTGTCCTCTTATGCTTATATAATTTTTTGTGGAAATTTTTTCACTTTTCACCTAACATCTTTGTCTATAGCTAAAACATTTATAGTGATACAACTCAATAATCTTAATGTAGGGTAAACTCAAGTATATTCTATAGGGTAAACTCTAAATGAATAAAGGACTTTACTTACCCTTTGTATCATGAGTATAACACTTTCAACTCTTTCTCTCTACTTGAGCTTAGATTTCTTTATGAACATATATGCTCACAAAAGTAAGGGAAAATGCAATGTCACTAATTGTGTCTTATGCAATTTCTCTTTAAATGAGCTTTCCCTTGTCATAATTAATAAATCTATGTATCCTAAACATTTAATCTAGGATTCGACAAACACCTTGTACTAGCTTTCATGCATGATTCCTTAGCCATTAAGTCTAGATAGCACTTAAACATGTGCACACTATAGAGATGTTTGTGCACTGTGATAGTATCCCATAAATATATGTGAATGGGGTGGTCATTGGGATATTACATTTGTTGAATTCATTTGTGTAACACCTTTGTACGATTGCAGTGACATTAGGGATGATTGGCTGCTCTTAAAAATTTCCTTTTTGTGTCATTTTCCCTCTCTTAAGCTCTATGGGATATTGTAGACTTCATCCTCTCTTAGTCTCACATCTTCTAAGTAGACCAACATTATATTCCTACATATTTTCATTCACAAAACTTTTCACCACCTTTTTCTTCCCTTACTATGGTATTGCACAAAGCTCTTTTGTCTTGAGGGGTCTTTTCTTACTCTAGTAGGTTCTCCCACTCCTAGAAAGTAACTCCTTGAGACTCATCTTTCATTTTTTATCTTAATATCATTAGGTATGTGCACCAAGTTGTGAGTCAAAAAAGTGGACACATCTTTTTAAAAAATTCAAATTTCATATAACCCGAACGGGTTATTGAAAATTCAAAATTATTTTAGGCTTGGTGACCAAGCCTATAAAATATTATTAAAAACTTCAATCTGTCTCAAAACCTGATTGGGTTATTAGAAACATAATATATATTTGAAATCCCGCTTATTAGGCCATTTCTAACACCTAAATCGCGGAGCAACAGAGTGAAGGAGGGCAAAAAAGTAGTAAAACTCGATCGTGCTCTAAAGAAAACAACATTTCTTCTACAATTTCCACATTTTCAAGCAATGGTGCCCCGTAACAAAGGTATGTTTTATTTTTTTTGTTGTTTTTTTTGCTTTATTTTTTGCATTTGTAATCAAATTAGGTTAGGATATTAATTTTTTATTTTCTTTTATTAATTTCATATCATATTCATCAAACAACCCAAGAAGATGAAAAAGAAATGAAAGACCACCCTCTATAGAAGCACGCCTATTGCAAAACCCTCAACATCCTCCTCAACAACCATCAACACTTATAAACCCTCCTCAAGATCCTCCTCAACCACCATCACCACCTGTAAACCCTCCTCAAAATTTTCCTCCTCCACAACCATCGCCACCTGTAGACCCTCTACATGTGTCATTAGGTCATGTAAATGCAACACAAGAGGACCTTGTGCAATGCCTTAACCAAAATAGTGCACAAATTAATATATTAGTCAATAGGTTGAAGGCTTCTGGTCTTCAGCATCACTCTACCCTCGCCACCACATTAGAACAAATGTCCAATAGTGCAAATGAGGTGTCTCAAGAGGTGACAAAATGGGGTTCATGAAGGGATAGGTGTCATACATATTATGATGATGGTTTATCATATGAGGATGTGAAAAGAAAGGCCATAAAAAAAATGTGACATATGTGCCCTTTTTACCGATCCTAATACTAGCACCTCCCTAGAAGATAACTCAAAACGGTTTCTTATACATTGGTGTGCTCATAGGGGGATGAAATTATCTTTTTGGGATAGGTGGTACATGGTATTTGACCAACCACCTTGTAATAATAATGAGGTGCCTTTATAATTTTTGAGGAAGCTATACTGTGATTTTATCCTCGGTGATAAGCTGAATTAATTTGACTTTTGTTAGTTTCAGGTAGAGGGAGAGGCTCTACACAGGATAGACTTGGGGCACGTAGGATTACCCGACCACAAGAGAGGAGCAGGGATAACTTTAAGAAACCTCCTCCTAGGAAAAAGTGTAAAATCCTGGCGAATCATACATTAATTTAGGGGAAAAATTTATTGATGATGGCAAATTTTTTTTCCAAATTAGGAAAATATTATAAAGGCGTAGGCAATTTTTTCCCTGCCGAATGAAAATTCCATAAAATCATGGCGAATTATAAATTAATGTGGGGGAAAATATATAATATATGAGGCAAATTATTTTCTTGTGAAGGTAAAAAAATATTTGTACTGGTGATTTTTATGTGTCGTTTGAAAATATATTTATTTTATTGGCTAATCTATCATTAATTATGAGAAAAATAAATATTTTATTTGGCAATTTTCAAAAGATGGGACTCGTCAATGCGTCATGTGGGCCAATGCCAACTACTATTAAATGTCTTATTTGAGACCGTTTGATTATCCTAGATCAATGGCTGAAGTTTAATTTTGGCCCAATTTCGTGAAGGAAACAGAGTTTTCCAAGAAGTCACCCGAATAATGACACGTAACATTGTAATTAATGCAACGTGCAACGAATATCGCTTTTAATTATTGCAGATATAACTGATCACACATTGGACACATAACCTAATTAGGTGTTGTTAAATGTATTATTTGAGACCATTTTATCATCCTAGATCAATGGTTGAAATTTAATTTCGGGCTGAATTTCGGAAGGAAACCAACTTCTGTAGGAAATCACCGAAATGATGACATGTATCAAGCCTTAAAAAGTGCACCGTAACCATGATCGTTGATTACTACTAGTTATTTGTTGACGTGGATAGTGGATAGTGCAACTGCAACTTATAACTCGTAACTCGATAAGAAATAAATGCCTTGTCAATGACATTGTTTAACTGCCATCTTTAACTGTCAATAGTACACATGCATTTATGGGAAAGTTTATGGGAAAGATTTACATTTAGATATGAAAGATTAAGGAAAATCGATTTAAATCTCTCACATACATAATACACATAATGTATTTAAGGAAATTGCATTAAATATGATTAAAGAAAGAATAATTATTAATTGCTAAGTATTCGTGATCACTACTATCAATCAAGGGGTTGGGGCTATTTATAAACAATTTGGTTTCTTTCTTCTTCATTTTTCTTTTGGTAGATTAAGAGTCAGAGCTACCAGTGGTAGAAATTGTGCCTCTGGTTTTAAGGTTTATCTTTTTAGGTCTTTAGGCTTTTGAGAATTAAAGATGGGTACACCAATCCGTTTGAGATGCACATCCCCAGATGACCAGAGGTCCTTTTTGGGCAATGTCTCAGAAGAAATCCTCACTTCCATTTGTAGGGAGGTTGGTGGCGACGCTTTTATAAATTTTGTTGTGTTGATGTTATTGGGTCGAGAGTTCCTTGAGAATGTCGACAGATACCACGTCTACACGGACATTATATCCCAGTTTTTTGCGTCTCTCCTTGACCTTGGAGGACAGAAGGTGGATATGTTGATGTTGTTGAGGAAGGTTTTTAAAGAGAAATTCTTGAAGGATGATGTCAATGTTGTTGTTTTTGTGGAATTAGGGGTGGGGATCCCTTGGCCAAGAGATATACACAAGATGTTGGTGTCAGGCAGATTGTGGCCAGACAACCCTTTCTGTTGAACCTCAATGACGAGAAACTAACATGACACAGGAAATGGGCACGGCTTGGGAGGGATTTTCTCTGGAAATGATTTTACCTTGATGAATTTGATGAGTCAGACTACACATGGCTTGATGAATTCTCAGAGATTATCCTCTCTAGAAAATTCTACTCAGACGAAAGGGAAGATGAAAATCTCTGATTCCCTAGTTTACCCATTCCCGTTACCCTAGTTTTTTTACAATGGATATACAAAGTTTCACTTTTTTTTAACCGATAAGAAGTTGCCTAGTAGGTTTCTATTTTTACCGTACGATGTAATTTTTTGAAGAAAAAAAATAATAGTAATTTTTGAAGTTCATTTCAATTTTGTTTTTATGGGTACAAAAAATGATTCTTAGACTTCTCTGTAATTACAATATTTTAATTAGTTTCTTTACCTGTGTATTAGACATTTAAGTATATGCTTAAGCGATGGATTAGTACTTCCATTTTTTAAATCTGAAGACTAAGATTCTAAATTTTTTAAATGATTAAGTTTCTTTATCAGTCTAGAGCAAGTTTCTATTTTTAATTTTCCAATGTGTCATATCGATCTGTGATTATAAGATGGAAATAATTGAATTAAAATCTAAATCTGACTACACTGTAAAACTAAACATTTAATAACATTTATTAAATGTAATAACTAATAAGCTGAAGTTGTAATTTAAAATGATTAATTTACACTCACACATGTCCTAGTGACATCAAATGACAAGCAAAAAGTGAATGGGACCCGGGATAGTGCGACAGTGCTAGCGATCATTGGATGAGCACAGATCAACGGTGTGCGGTGTATTTCGGGCCAAAAGGGAAAAGAAACTCCATTTTTGCAAACCTATTCCAAAATAATGTAAATGAACTCAAAATCACAGAGTCATAGAATAAGTATCACTTACCTTTTCCTCAAATTAAAATGCAGCAATACAGTCGCGACTCGCCAATGTAGTATTGAGTATACAGTTGCACTCAATAGTCTGAAACTTCTGAAACTTCGCTACGAACAAATATAGAGATATCATAGAGATATCAGAATTTTTTTATACTAATCCTTATTCAGAAAATTTGGCGAGAGGTATTAGGTATATACAAATATTTGGTGAAGCCTGCATAATTATAACACGTCTTTTTTAATTTCTGAGGCGATTATGGGTCATCCAATACCTTCGCATGATTAATAAAGTTGGCTAAATTATGTCAGTTAGAGACACGCATCTGTAAAATGTCATGCGAATATAGGCTATCGATTTGGGGTCGCTTAGAAATTATAGGCGAATGTTTTAAATTTATGGGGACCAAAATTTATATTCCATTAGCGATAATGCACGTAAGAAATAGAAAAATTAAATAAACCGATGGGCGATGGGCCCGGGCTTTGGACCCAATATTAGTAAATGTTGGGCAATAGGGTCAATCCAATATGTCAAAAATATTTGCCAATTTTGGGGTTGTCGACATGCGACATTCACCAAATGGAAAATAATCGTCACTAAAGTTTTCACTGGAGAGGAAGCATACTGCGAGAAAACCCATCATCCATGTTGTGGTCCCTGTAGTGGTGAAGGATTCAATGGATATACAGACTCTTCATGCAGCTCCATCATTGACTGATGTCATTATCCAGCATGGCACTCAGTTAGTTGGAGGAGAGGATGGATCAGTGCCTACACCACCTCCGTCTTCATCAAATGTGCCATTAGGATCATCCCATCCCACGCCAGCTCCATCATCATCAGATGCACCATTAGGATCATCTCATCCCGTGCCAGCTCCATTATCATCAGATACAGTTTGTAGGGTCAACCCAGCCCATTGAGCATATTTGCATCAGTCGTAGTGGTATATTTGATGGGGTAGATAGTCAAGCGAGCGCAGATGGCTCAACATCCCATTCATGTGTACATTGCAGGAGAAGATGTCAGGCATCCACTATAGAGGATATGGCCCTCACAGATGATCTGTTGACAATGGTGTATGGTATAGAGCCAACACAGGTTTTTTTTAATTTTTGTTTTGACATGTAATTTTAATTAATTACCTAAATATGTTAAAAGTAAATAAATTTTTATGTATAGAAGAATCTAGATTGATACATGAATAATATGCATTGCAGGGTGCATCTAGTGGTACAAGCACACCAAGGAGTGCTCATTCTAGTAGACGTGGATGGGTAGCTTGAACACCTGAGGTAATGTTTTATAAATAAAGTAAAATAAAGTAAAATAATACAGTGTTTTCAAAATATCATATCTTAATAATTTGTATGGCGGTAACTTAGTATGGTTAGATAATTATACAACGTATTATTCTATTCATAAAATAGAATAATATGTTTTTTTCAAAATCCATTAAAGATGATGGTTTTTAATGCTTTGCAAACATAAGAAATTCCAAATTGTTCAACGTGCCAGAAAACCAAACAATTCCAGAGAATTTGTTCTTTTATTGATTCAAAACTTCATTGCATTTGCTCTCCACCCAAAATGATGTGCTTCATCGTGTATCCATGCTAGACTATATATTGTTTCCCTGGCAATAACTCCTCAAAAATAATCAAACACCAACCCAAGACAGTTACAACTAACTGTTGCAACTTTTATTGTAATTATACAAACACAAAATGTTGTTAATGTTGACAACCATACACACAAAAGTAGTGCACTTCTATGAATCCTTACATGCAAGGAAACTCAAGAATGAGCCCTCACAAATCGATCCATAGCTCTCTATGCATGGAGTTGTAAGATTTGTAAAATTGCTCTCAGCTAGAGCTATAAACTC
Source organism: Thuja plicata (assembly GCA_018584345.1). NCBI lineage: Eukaryota > Viridiplantae > Streptophyta > Pinopsida > Cupressales > Cupressaceae > Thuja > Thuja plicata. Next base: position 1,416,217 of record MU223391.1, read on the forward strand.
GTGACCTTGCTAGTCAACCATACAATGAGAGATTCACAATGAAAACAAGGGCAAGAATGCCAATATCTCCAATGAAACCAAATGTATGCAATACAATGCAATGCAAACTAGATTAAGATGAATATGCAAGCTAAGCTATGAAAATGAAAGAACAAGTATTACAAAGCCTCCTAGTTAAGCTAGATGAATTAATCTAAAGCATAAGGGAAATCTAAGCTAATATGCCATGATAATGCAACTAAGAAAGGAAATATGCAACTATAATGAAATGCAATAACAAGTCTTCAAAACTTGGATGTAGAATG
>MU223392.1:13518-33785 GCA_018584345.1 Thuja plicata
TATAACAATATTTGTATTGAGATTGTTTTGGCTAAGTTGGAGGCATGAAAAATACGCATAGCTTATTTTGGCTTTCTTTTACTACTGAATATTTATGGCACATCTAGAAAGTAAGAAATAATGAGATGTTTAATAGGGTAAGAAGAAAGCTTACTGAGTCATATAAGAGACACACACTTTGATATTGCCTCACAAGTCACAGTAATGATAAAGATATCAAACACCAAATTTCTCAGGTTGCTCAGGGATAGAATTGTGACATTGACTTGGCAAGAGATGAGATATGGACACATATGGTTAATCAATATATTCAACAGCAAAATGATTACTAGATGGATTAGGTTTTGCAATGCTGGCCAAATAATTAAAATTATATTGTGACTCACCTATACATCTTTCTAAATCTTAATGCAGGTGATCATCATATTGACTAATATCAACTAAAGGGATCCATACCTCTGATGAAATCATGGCATATGTTCTCATTAGCTCCTCGGATGAAAAATTTGTAATATGCTCATCATATTGACTAATATCAATCAGGCCATCTTAGGGCATACACCTCTAGTCATGTAATATGATCTTAACCAAAGGCTAAAAAATAAGACATACCTCAAATGGTGAGTACACGGTGGCTTGTTGATGAGTACGCGGTGGCTTGTTGATCTTATACTTGAATTTGTTGATAGAATAAAAAAAAATGAATTTTCAATATGCTACTACCGCAAATGAAATAATTTGAACATCAAAAAATTCAGAAATTACAAGTTGTTATACCCTAAATGTGAAGGAAACCAGCTGAATTGCAAACCCAGGGATAACACTAGTGCTAACCGGTGATGAACGAGTTGTTGGATTCTTTAGTTGTGACTATTGGATTCAATACAAAAAGAGCCCTCTTCGCACAATGGTATAGTTTACTAATTAAGGCCCTCTTCTGCTTGCATGCACAACTCGATCACAAATGAGCCTTTCTTTTTCTTTTTCTTTTTTTATAATCAAGAGGGTGTTGCAATTACACCGGTATCATCACTATTATGACAACATCGGGGGCACTTGGAAAAAAAAAAAAAAAATCACACACAAATGGTAGCGTCGTCACAAATTAGCATCGAAATTTGACCCCAAATGTTGTAGTGCTTGGCACCTTAAGCTAGTTGTTATTGAGATATTTCTGGGCAATGAGATCTAATTTCTAAAATTATTCCAAGGCCAAAGAACGGGTGAGAATGACTGCATCATCAAATTGGGGGATCCCCAGCCCTATAGCAAAAGTTGCGGCATCTAGAGACACCATAGGCATTGGGTATCCTGTCAAAACTGGGGCGGTGAGCATGATAGCCCAGACGACCATGTTGTAGTGTTCTTCCAAAGTGAGAATGAGCTCTAGGTCTTGCACGGAGTAGGGAAAATAGACAGCTTTAAGAAACCCAGAGCCAGCCATATTGAGGGCCTATGGATCTCTGACTATGTGTTGTATGAACATCATCTTAACTAAGGCCTACATTTTGGCCCACATCCTGACACTTGTGTCGGTGATTAAATATAAATTGGAATCAAACTTCAATCCCAGAATAGTGTCCCCCTTCAGATACTTCATTATTAATGGGAGCTTTTCGAAGGCCTTCTCATCCTTCATCCTGATAGCTGCCCTGGTGCAGCAGTAGTGGGGAGTTCCAGACTCCCGGGTGGAGAAGGTGGTATAGATTCTTCTGACATGATTAATAAGTTTAATTCTAGAAACCTACAAACTAGGACAACCATCAGTATGTATGTAAAAAATAGTATTATTCCGGATCCTAGAGATTTTCACCACCACTTTGCATCTGTTCCTGAAAGGATGTTAGTTCATGTCAAACCCCAAAAAAGATATAATAAGAATGACTTAGGAATTTGACCTCTACCTGGGCCTTGAGGATCCCTGGGGATTCTATCTTGTGTGATGAAATGAAATAACAACCCAAGGAAGCCCAGGGACCCACAGTCCATAAAACTAACCATTATGTGATATGACTGAGAATTAGCCATAGTAGGCTGACGTGGGAGTGTCACGTGGCCATGCAGTAAATGGGAGTAATGGAATTAATCCCAACAATTGTCTGAATACATGAGGAAATGAATGCCACTTGGGTCAGTTTTGAATGCTTGCATGGGAAACTTAACCCATCATTAAGACTGACTTGATGGAGGAGAGAGAAAACTACCATGGCTCGAACCAGCGAGGTGTCGAGTTCAAACCAGGCAGTATTTGGCTGAGAGGGTGAGCTCAACAAATTGGGGAAAACATGAAAGGGCACGGTGAGCTCGACGTAGACAAACAAGGATATATATGGGATATACACCAAACATACAGAGGGTCAAAATGCTATGAGGGCCAAACCACAAATTGTAGGTCGACCAAGAAAATAGACATATATACAGCTATAAAAAAAAAGTTACAAAATTTACAAGGTAGACATAAATATTTACACTATCATACAAAATATATAAAAATGCTACATTAAACTACAACCACATAGAGGGCAGACAATCCTCTGGTAGAGCCATCCCACCAATGGGAGGCGATAGCAGCAACGAAACCAGAGACAAAAAACAAAAATAAAACAAAAACCAAGCGAGACAAAAAGCAAGAAAACCAAAAAAATAGAAACCAGAAGGAAGAGAGCCAAAAGGCCTACCTGGAAACACAGGGAAGGCAGGAAGGTGAGAACGGGAAGTGCTCTGCAACTATTTCACCTAGAACTGACCGCAAATGCACCATTGCTTACTGTTGTTCAAACATTGTTAATTACCAAAAGCAATTTGCACTTAATCGCTCTGAATCGCCTTAATTTCTCTAGTAATCTGCTGAGTGTTTTGATCGCGATAAATGTGAAAATGACAGGTGAAACCAATTTATACCCTTAGGGTAAAACATGTTGCATTCCTTCTGCAAACTTTAGAAAAGGCAAACCTCCAGACTCCGGGCCTGGGGATTCCATGTAGCCACACTTTCCAACAAAAGAAGACATGATGGCAGAGAATCCCTGAGTCTGGGATCCAGCCGGCTCAAAAGGACAAACAAACTCTGGGACTGGGTCCAAGAGACAAAAGAAGACGAGAAGCAAAATAAAACAACCGTCGCGGAAGCAAAGCCCGGAGGGAAACAAAGGAAACAAAAGAAACCAAGGAAAAAGAAAAAGCGAAAAAGGGGGACCCAACATTTTGCCTACAAAATGTAGGGACGGGTATGCAGGGCATAACAAAAATTTTGACTCTTTTTGTCTTTAATGTATTTTATATGAAGATTACTCATTGCCTTCTCCATCTTGATGTCTTTACTATATTATCCTGTGTAGTTCTTTAAACTTCAGACTAGCTTCATTTTCTATAATCTTGATTGGTGGCTTGATCAAGTACTTGATTGGTGGCTTGATCACCATCCTATTATGCCATCTTGCACATCCATCCTTGGTCGCGGGTTTATTTCTTTGGCTATTCAGACCAGCTTGTATTGTGTTTTCAACCTTGACAACTCATATTATTGGGGGTTGTGTTTTTTTTTCTTAGACTGGTGCATTCATTATCAAAGCCATGATTTCTTCCTTTGGTTTGAACATATTGCGGCTTCAGATTTGCATTAAGATAGTGGTCGGTGATATAATCATGGGTTTTTAATTACTTTGGAGAAAAAGAACTGAACATTAAGGGAAATATCTTTTGATGCATCTAAAGGGTCTATTTTTCTTTTGCTCATAATTTGGAGGCATTTTTTAACAAACAAGATATGAATAGAAATATATTTTTATAAATTTAAATTGGTGTAGCTATCTTTTAGTAGTTTTATTGTGTAGTACTATTTTTTTGCACTTGAAGATAAATATTAGTTTGCACAATAATCATTTTATGGTCTTAGTCATCATATATGATTGATGTAATCATGGGTTTTTAATTACTTTGAAGAAAAATAACTATAAGCAATGGAGTGAACACATTCTCACTTATCTTAGTGAGTATAATGATCTATTTGGATATTCTAATTATCTATTGCCCTATTTGTATAATGAATTTCCTTGTCCTGATCATGATTTGGATTATAATATTTGGAAAGGACTCCAGGCTACAGTTTTGGAAGTTAGTTTTAAGCATGTTGATGATGACTTTATAGAGTCACTTGTTGACATTTAGGATCCTCATGTTTGTTGGGAGTGCATTTGGGAGGTGTATGAAGACCATAATTTTTCAACATCTATCAATACTCCTCTTTCCAGCTCTAATGTGCCTCTTCATTCTTCAGAATAGATAACCCATTGTTGTAATCCTTTGAGGGAAGTTTCAGATGCTTCAAAGGTTCCTGATTCTTCAGTTGAGATCATACATTCATTTCTTGTTGATGATTCTAGTGAGTCATTGAAAGACACATCTATTTTCCATCCTAATTGTTATTCTTACTTGTTAGAAACTGGTGCATTATTTGTGGAGCCTCACATTTCAGACTTGGGAGGCACACTTGAGGATATTTGTCTTCTCTTTGATGATAGCTTCATCATAGTTGGAAAACCTTCTACAACTTCTTTGGAGATTGATATTCACGAGTCTCTTCCTTCACTTGACATGCCACATTTCTTGGTTCGGGTTGATCATGCTTATCTGATGGATTCTTCAAGCGTGGACACTCCCAATTAGGTTTTAGGGACATCTATCCTATTTGATGGGCAACAATGTTGTCACTTCATCTTTGTCTTTGGAGCTTGTTTACAATGAATTTCCATTGGTTTCTTGTTTGTCACCTTCTACTATGATTAGGAATGTTCTTGATTAGTTTGTGGCATCTTCATCATCCAAGGACATGACAACATATGAGAAGACTTCAAATACAAATTCATAATCATACTACATTTGGATTCCACTTCCTAATTCATATCTAGAATTGGAGGCTTTCTTGCATTTATACTTGGTCTATCTTCTTCCTGAAGGGAGAGTTGTTTCTTGTAGGTATTGGACTATATTTTGTATTCAAGAACTCGCTATTTTTGTAGGACATTATTCATTATGGAGGGGATATCATGTCTCTTTTCCTTCCTATGGAAGGATTATTAATTATATATACATGATCTATGTAGTCCTTAGGGGGTCTTGAGTCCTCCATCCATGCATCTTGTGTTTTTTCATCTCTCTTTTGGAGGGGAATTTTTTCCCATTAGGTTTTCTCTATTTCTCCTCTTTATGAGAGATTTCTTGTATTGCATTTGATTTTCATATTGTACATGGGTACCTAACATGGCCTAGTAGTTAGGACCCATCCTGTATTATGAGTTTAAGTGCATTCCCCTAAGTTGCACCTAAAGGGGTATTGGTGCAATTAATTAATTCTAATTACACTTTACTTAAGCTTACTTAGGATAATGCATCACCTAGTAGTTTGAATATGAGACACCTAGGAGTTTGCACCTATATTTGCACATGGTGTTGGAGAAATCCCACTTTAGGTGGTGATGGTTGTTATCACATTCCACTTTATGTATATAGTCCACCTTAAGTGCACTTATCACAGTATCATCCTCCACATGTTGCACATACTTCATTGCATAATGGAGGGTGATCCACCTTTGGTAGACATGCGATTCCACCTTGCGTGGGTGAGAATTTATCTTCTCCTTATCATAGTCTCCTATTGCCTTGCCTATATAAGCATCCCTATTATGTACATTTTAATCATGTCTAGTAGAAATAATATCATTCTTGTATCTTGTTGCAATTGTCTTGACATTCTCTTGTGGAAATTATCCTGGTCTAACACAGAGGATTGGGTGATGCAACTGCTCAGCAAGCTATGCAAGTAGAAAGAAGCCTAAGGACTTGATCCCTTCTTCTTGTTTATTTTGATGTTGTATGTGGCCCTTGTGGCCTTGTTTTAAACTATATTTGTAATTCGAGGACTCTTATCTCTTATAATTGTAGTTTCTATGTTTCCTAGTATGGCCCTAGGTGGCCTTGTTTAAAGACTTTAAATACTATGGTGATCAGTAGAGTGAGATGTTTTTAGTGTTAGTAGTCGATATTGTGACCAGAGATGTTGGTTACTGTTTGTTGTTTTTAAGTTTTCTCGGTTGTTTTTGATATACTGTTAGTGAGTTGTTAGTATGTTGTAAATGTTAATCTGGTAACTAGCACCCATTGGGTTGTTGTATACAAGGAACATCACCCTAGTTTTGTTTCTTTAAATATAAAAAGAAAGAGCCCATTTATTAAGGTTTACATGAGACAAATTTTATATTACTACATGCTTAGTCATTATAGCCTTGAATGTAAACATTTGTATCCTACGGTAATGTCAAAAGCTAGTTGGTCATATATGGATTGCAATTCTCCACAATCTAAACATGTTGTAATAGCACATATAGGGAGTGATAATTTGTTCATAAGATACAATCATATTATTATGAATTTGTGCAATGGCGTTCATTTTATTTACGATATTTGTAAAAATATTAAATAAAATATTATTTTGGTGATAGTTTCTAAATGAGCTTGTTCATTTTAAAAACTATAATAAAGTTAAAAGTAAAATGATTGTTATATGATAAATATATTGAAAATTGGGTTGTTTCAATTGTGAATATTTTTCTATGCTATCCATGAAGTTACAAGATGGAGAATACCAATTTGTGCCAGCATCATCATGCTAAATATGAAATTTAAAAAAAAAGAAGAAAAAACTATTACTATCTTTATCCACATGTTTTTGGTCTTTATTAATGATAATTGATTTTATAAAAAAAAAATTAAATATTGAATTAAAAATAATTGTGTTGTTGTACCTATTATGATTATAGGCTTCTGCCTTGGCTGATCTTTTGTGCTCACAAGTTTTACTGAAATATATGGTATTTTCTATTATAACATATTTTTAAAAATTTAGGAAGCTAATTTCCTGCAAATAATCCTCTAAAAATATATCAATAAACATAAAAATATATCAATAAACATTAGAATGTAAAATTATTTATTTTGTAAACATAAAATGATGAGACTGAACTCATCTTACGAACAAGGCTTTAGGAATTGAATAAATCGATATGGGATGGTGACTTTCATGGACCATCCAAAAATTATATTTCTCTCATGACTGCAAGTGATATTTAGTCGCCTTTGTTTAATTTTTGGTTACTTTGCACCAGAGCATTTACAGTCTCCAACCCCATTGGATTCCCTTCTTCAATAACTTTCAACACTGTACCACCTCCTGTGAACAAGTAGTAATTGACACTGTCCAGTGCAGCCTGATACAATACAGGGTGAAGGCTGCAAAACAAACAAACAAAATCTAAGCATTTAGAAATAGAAACATTTAAACAATTATAGCCATGGATAATCTTGATAAAGAAAATGCAGTGAAAGGGAGGGGTAAAATTATTTTCTAATAATAGAAAAATACCTTTTGAAAGTTTGTAGAGTATCACCACCTCCAAAGAATTTCTGAGCATGAACATTATTGTCAATGACCTCATCCATTTTGCTTGTACCATGCCAAAAGTGGGGCATAAATCCCATCACAGCATTCACAAATATTGTCTTCGCTGAGTTCAATGCTTCCATGGCATCTCCAGATTCAAATGAAATGGGATCAACATCCACTACATACTTATATGTTTGCCCTTCAGCAAAATCCTGAATTTTGTGTGTCAGAGGTCATAAAAATTGAGGCATTTAATAGATCAGAATAAGGAAAAAAAATTAAAATTAAAATTATTTTTTAATTGAACAAAGGTCCAATACAAGAATGAATAGGAGTCCAATAGAAAAGGACTGCAAATGAAATTGATATCAAATATTTGACATTAATGTACCTTAACATTTATTGTGCGATATTTCCCTTCTATTCTCCCTTCCAATGTATCAGTTTCTACCAGTGCATTCATCTCTACAATTTTCTTCTGTTTTCTATCCTTTTCAACTAGTTCTTTTGCCAATTCAATGTCTGACTCCTGTAGCAAGATTATACCATTTAGTAAACATGACTGAAAACTCGAGTAGTCCCAACGTGCTAAGATTTACTATTTACCTGTACGCCAGCAATCTTGACACCATATTTGGCACAAAGGTAGGTGTTGTAAATGACTCCACCCAGGACCAGTTTATCAACTGCGTTGTAAATTTTGGTCAAGGGCCCAATTTTCGTATCATATTTTGCACCAGCAACAATCGCTACAAATGGTCTACGAGGCGTCAAGACGGCTTGCACATGGTACAACTCATCCTGACAAAATACAACCAAAAACTTTAACATATTTTTCCTACAGTAAATTTGGATGAAACATATGATGAATGCTTAAAATAGATGTGGTTTTAAAGATGAGGAAGAAAAATAAGAAACCTGCATGCACAAGCCTGCATATGAGGGAAGATACTTGGAAATATGGTAAGTGGATGCATGAGGCTGCCATGAACCAAATGCATCATTGACGAACACATCTGCCAGCCCAGCCAACTGCAAGACAAACCTTTGTAGCTTTTCACCTTTGTCCTCCTCACCCTGTTGTACATGTAAAAACTATTAAATCCATATTCAAATAATGGACAGAAAATGAAAATGTTTTTGATTTATAAATTGTATATGCATTCCTAATGTAAGAGCTATTAAATCCATATTCGAATAATGGACAGAAAATGAAAAAGTTTCCGATTTATAAATTATATATACATTCCTCATGTAAAATAATTTTATTTTACAGAAAAAACTAAATAATGGACAGAAAATGAAAAAGTTTCTGAATTATAAATTATATATACATTCCTAATGTAAAATAGTTTTATTTTACAGAAAAAACTAACTAAATAAAAAAAATAATGGACAGAAAATGAAAAAGTTTCTGATTTATAAATTATATATACATTCCTAATGTAAAATAGTTTTATTTTACAGAAAAAACTAACTAAATAAAAGTAATGTAGCATTTTATAAATAGGGTTTTGTATCTCTTCAATCATTAATAAAAAAAACTATTCTATATTTTGTTTCTAAATTTTTTGAAAAATATTCTATATATTATTTCTAAGATTCAATCCCATAATTTAAATCAAATTCATTGACTATCGCATTTTGATTTGTTGAACTTCAAAATAGATAATCCATTTTACTGATATGACCTCCAAAGTGATAATTAATATTAAATTGAAATGTTACCCACAAAGACTATCAGAACCTACAAAGACTATCAGAACCTCCAACGAGAACATCCTTCTTAATATCATATTGAAATTGTGTTGACACTTTCAAATCAAACTCATGGCTGACATTTCATGAATAGTAATTATTAGACTCCAAAATAGACGGTCCATTCTATTTGTGTGGTACCCACATAGACCATCAGAACTCCAAAAAAGATCATCTATCCTAATATCATATTAAAATTTTATTGAATCTTTCCGTATAACTGTTTACAATCGAACATTCCCAAAAAAAAATTTAAAAAAAATTTAAAAAAAAAAAAAACAAGTCTTATGGAGAAGTAAAACGTACTCGCACATGATTGACCAGGTAATATCTGAGGGAGAACAAAAATTTTAGTCACAGCTTTCTAATCTTGTTATGGGCAAATAAAAGCTAATTAAACCTGATTGACCACGTAATATGAGAGGGAGAACAAAATTTAGTCATAGGTTAAGTTTAAGAATCAAGATCATAGAGATCCTAATTCTGATTTTATTATATAACCCTTTAAAATTCTCCAGCTTCTAGAGAATTACCTATAAAATATCTTAAATAATAGTGTCACGGATCGAATCTCTTCGGTCCGGTTCACGAGGCTTTTAGCGTAAGGGACTATACTTTTTCAAAAATCTAGACGGTGAAAACCGTGCCTTGATTATCATCGAAAGGCGTGGAATACCTGGCCCAGACGGATGTCATCGCCTACCAGCATTGAGGCTTTTTATTAGCAATCCTCTAATAACACAATTAGATTGGTTTTTAACACATAAATCTGGACTAATCGTACGAAATACTTGTCAAATGCAAATTAAATATGATTATTTCGGTTTTCCATTAAGAAACCCCTATTAACAGCACTGTAATTTTGAAGGATTTACGGAGAAAAGACAGGCATACCGCAAACCAGCGAGTATTCGGAAGATAAATTCCTCCAATCTTCCGACTTTTTAAGTCCTTCACAAGCCAATTAATTGAAGTGTCGATATCCACAATTCCCTCCTTTTCTGTAGTGCGAAATTTGGGAACGACGAATCTGATTCGCATCTTGCGCTGCAGATATGCGACTACGGCGTCCACCGACTCATCTTCTGATATATTGATGGATTTTGTTTTTTTATCATATGGACGCCCGATGTGGCTCATTATAATTAATCTGCTCATAATGCACAAATATTTCATGGTTAAAATGATTGAAATGGTGAAGGAATTTGCTCTCCATGTTCCGTTTGCATCAACAGAACGCACTCCTTTATCTGTCAAATCAAAGAAACATAAATTTCAAAGAAAATGAAATTTATATAAAACATATTTAGCAGACCTTCCTCCTCTTTCAACAATATTGTACATGGTCGGCAAAGTAACATCGATCCGGTACTGGTCCAATATTTTCCCTGATTTAAGCAACAGAAGCACAATTAATTTTAATTAATGGCTCTCTCTCAATATATCCGTATAATTTGGGGATAAATGCAGAACAAATTCACAGCTATGAGATTCAATGATAACAGTCCTTGAAAGTAAAAATCCTTCGAAGACGCGGAAAATTTTCTTCCGAAAATAGAACCACAGCACATAATATGATACAAATTGCAATCCACAAAATTTATGTACGAATCAATGGAAAATTTGATTTCCAGTATGACATTCCTTGATATTTTTATTCCATTTAATTATTAGTTAATCAAAATTGTTGCCATTAAATTTCAAGAATACTAAACTGTAAAAGTAAATAATAGCTTAAATATCAACTTTCAATGCAAATAACAAGGACGCCTGAGACCGAAATCACAGGAAATGAACGGAAAATTCATCTGAGACGCCTCTGAAGAAAGGATTCAATAAAACGGACGCCTAAGAGCGAATATCACAGGAAATCCACAATAAATTGATATATTAGGCCTCTAAAGTAAGGATTTGATATATTCCTGAAAAAAATAAATTTACCTTTCTTTACCACGTTATGATCCACCCTGAGAAGTACAACTTTATCCTTAAGATCAGCGTTTTGTAGCAAAGGCAACATTTTATCGGCATGTTCAAGAGAATCTCTTCCATCATCCACACAATAACCTATTCCCATCCCGTTCTGGCAAGTATAGGGAGCCATTTTCACAATTTACAATGAATAAACCCTACGATTCCTGATAAGTTAATCTCGTTTCAAGACTCCTCGCCTCTCTGCCAGTTGAGGACCGCGTTGCTGCACAATATATAAACATCTTTTCTCCTAGAATCTTCCTCTTCGCGATAAGGAACGTCAGACGAAACCGAACGCTTTGAAAAATGCCAAAACCTAGATACCCTGCTCCACCAATTATATATGGTATGCTTTAACAAACTTTGTTTCGAAAGCCGTTGGACAATCAAATTCACAAATTATGAGATTCTTTCTTTTATGCCTAGGTCAATTTTTATGCGCCAAGGCCTATAATTCTCCAGATCGTCGTCATCAAATCTGTTAGTGATGATATGTGTTGAATCAGCTGGCTCTGAATCTTCTCCCTTCCAATGAGCTGTCTCCGGCACGTTTCCTTCTTATCTCTTTGGTCCTCCCACCCATTTTACGGCTGGAATTGTTGGAATTTGACGTGTGAAACTGATCTAAATTGCGATTAGAGGCGTACAAATCCGCCATTTTTTTATTGCTCAACGAGACTTTTAAAGCTTCCATATTTGAACAAGTTTCTAGATAAGTTTTTATGGCTTACAACGTGTCATTGGACTTTCAAGACGATAACGCTGTGCGGCTTTGACATGTTTACAGGCGTGTTTGACATGTTTACAGGCGTGTTTGAAATTAGATTATAAAAAGCTTTTGTCGACAACGCGTGAAAAGTGAATATAAAACTATTAGTTGTGTTCAGGTGGGTATTAGGACCTAAATATAAAACTCGTAGTTGTGTTTAGGTGGTATTTACCTCATGTCCCTAATGACTGCTTAAAAAATAAAATTAAGGGTACTATGTAAGTTCTAATTTTGAGGAAGGGGAGGTCTTATGAAAAAGAAAAAATAATGTTACCATAATGTTATATGATAATTTGCAATCTTTTCCTAAAAATATAAGATTCTACTTTTTAGGCTTTCATATAATAGAGTTGAATGAGGTGGGGCTAACAATTGTCACAAGGGCTCAGGAATGTATGTTATCTGCTACTTGTAAACAAAAACATAGTTTAGGCTGGGGTTCTATAAGAGGGGGCTTCCATAAAAATAGAGCTGAAGTTGCTTGAGGATTTTGAGAAATATTTTAAAGCTGACAGTCCCATGAATTGTGTACTCGAGCTCAACTTAAAAGTTTAGCTTCAAAATTTAAGGAAGTTGGTGGTCTCATGAATGCATTACTTTGTCTTCTAAAATTTGCACATTGATAAAAAATTATGTTAAAATAATTACTCCCCTCGAAAATTTATTTTTAACAAAAATCTAAACTTAAAGTTTGACAAATACTAGATAAAATTTCCAAGTGGGGCAATTTCTAGCCCTACCCCATTTTCACCTGCTCAAATATACAAGCCTAAAAAGTAGGAGCCTATTTTCTCTACAAGATTCTAAATAATCTCATAGCAAAAAAAAATTCTTCATGGGACCTCCTCTTTCTAAAAAATAGAGCTTAAGCCCCCATCATAGGACCCTTGCCTTAGATGTTCTTTAAAAATAATTTGTAGGTAAAAATATTTTTATATACAATTTTATCAATGGATAAATTATCAAAGATAAAGATATATATTCTTGAGATAACTAGCTTTCATAAATTGTGGACCTAAAACTTTTAAGTTCAACTAGATTACAAAACTCATGGTACCATCAGCTTTAAAATATTGCTAAAAAATCTAACTAGCTCCAGGTCTATTTTCTATGAAGTCCCCTTCCATGGGACCCCAGCCTAAGCATTAGAAAAAGGGAGGGGCGGGTGGTGGGACGACTAGAAATAAACAACTACTTATTGGGAAAAATAACTCATAGCTCGACAAACTGCTTTCCCTCTTTTTTGTCTCCTATTTTTTCTCTGAATATTTTTTTTGTTGATGAATATGTGGGTGAAATCACAATAGTGTGTCCTACATTTCAGGAGGAAGGATTTCGCACTTCCAAAAAAAATTTCATTTTTGATGGCTTCGTGCAAAGATTTCTCTTCTCACGAAGTGGTTAGTAGGCTTCGCGCGAAGTACCCCACATAGGGTACTTCGCGCAAAGCGGGGTCTTCCCGCGAAGTACCCCATGTAGGGTACTTTGCGCGAAGATCCCCTTCACGCGAACCCATTACTCACCAGAATTTGTACAAATTTCGGACTAACCATTTCATTTTTATCATTCACTTTTGGAGATTTTGTGGACCCGAGGCTTAGAGCGAACTAGTGACGACCAATACGACGTCAACACCTCCCAAGCTTCTTCGTCCTCTTGTGATTGTTAGTAGTATCAGTACACACATTTTTCTCATTTTTTATTGTAAATTATATGTTTTATATTTATTAAATAGTTAATTATTTATTTTAAACAATATTTAGTTTGTAGAAATGTTAGAAAATGATAGTTGAATTTTAGAATATATTAGAAAATTAGAGTAGTATGTTAGAAAATCATGGTAGAATGTTAGAAAACATTAAAAAATCGTAGTATAAATGTTAGAATATGTTTGCAAAAGTTAGAAAATTGTAACTTAGTATACATTAGAAAATATTATAAAACATTAGAAAATATTAGAAAATTATAACTTAGTATACATTAGAAAATATTAGAAAATTGTAACTTAGCAAACATTAGAAAATATTAGAAAATTATAACTTAGTATACATTAGAAAAAATTAGAAAACTATAATTATAATGTTAGCAAATGTTATAAAAAATTGTAACTTAGTATGTTAGAAAATGATAGAAAACCATAGTAGAATGTTAGCAAATTTTAGAAAATATTTACAAAACATTAGAAACCATAGTAGAAATGTTAGAAAAAGTTAGAAAACATTAAGAGATCTTATAAAATTTATTAAAAATATTTGTTTTTAAATTGCTTTTAAAGTTAGTAAATTTATTAGGAATCTCTCTCTCTCTCTCTCTCTCTCTCTCTCAATTATGTACATATATGTTTTAGAGTTACATGCATATATGTTATTCATGTAGAGTTAGATGTTAAAATATTACATACCTTAGTACATGTCCTAGTACACTTTAAGACACTTAGAGGACCCAAGTAGTACATCTTAGGACCCTTTAGGACCCTATTGTAACATAAACCTTTTTAAGAACCAAAGTAGGACCCTTTAAAACACCTAGGATGGCCTATTAGAACTCTTTAATCTATACCTAGGACCCTTAATATCTAATAAGACCTATTAATAACAATTAGTGTACATCTAAGGACCCAATAGGACTGTTAGTACACCCTATGTCCCTTTAGGACCCCTATTGTGACATAAAACTCTTTAAGAACTCTTAGGATCATTAAGACCTAGAATAAGACCACTTAAGACCTAATAAGACTGGACTTATTCTAACAACATAAACTCTAACAAATTAACCCTAACATGAAACTGAAACATAAATCAACATAAACTCTAACATTAACCCTAACATGAAACCCTAACCATATTGAACCCTAACATGAACCCTAAGAAAACCCTAGGAAAATGTTACAAAACATTAGGAAAATGAACTACAAGACATTAGAAAACATTAGTATTACAACGTTCATGTATTAAACATAACATTGTACCCTAACATGTGAAACCCTAATATGAAACCAACATCTTGAACCGTAACATGAAACTGAAACATAAATTTTAACATTTAAACATTATCATGAACCCTTACATGAAACCCTGACCATATTGATCTCTAACATGAAACCTAACATGAAACCAACACATGAAACTGGAACATAAATCAACATAAACCTTAATGTGCTAAATTTAATTTTTCTATCGAACATACATGTATTCAAGTACATTTTCTTTTATCTATTTTTGTCTATCATGACCCTTTATACTTATTAATACCAATTAGTACATGTCCAAGGACCCTTTAGATGTAATAGGACCCTTAAGACCTAACAGGACCTCTTAAGACCTAATAAGACCACTTAATTGACCTAATAGGACCTATTAAAACCCCTTAGTACATCCAAGGACCCTTAAGACCTAATAGGACCCCTATTATGACATAAAACTCTTTAAGAACTCTTAGGATCATTAAGACTTAGAATAAGACCACTTGAGACCTAATAAGACCCCTTAAGACATCATAAGACTGGAGTTATTCTAACAACATAAACTCTAGAAAATTAACCCTAAAATGAAACCTTAACCATATTGAACCCTAAAATGAAACCCTAACCATATTGAACCCTAACATGAAACCCTAACCATATTGAATCCTCACATAAAACCCTAAACATATTGAACCCCAATATAAACCCTAAGAAAAACCTTAGGAAAATGTTACAAAGCATTAGTAAAATGAACTACAAGACATTAAAAAACATTAGTATTACAACGCTCATGTATTAAACGTAACATTGTACCCTAACATGTGAAACCCTAATATGAAACCAACATCTTGAACCCTAACATGAAACTGAAACATAAATTTTAACATTTAAACCTTAACATGAACCCTAACATGAAACCCTGACCATATTGATCCCTAACATGAAACCTAACATGAAACCAACACATGAAACTAAAACATAAATCAACATAAACCTTAACATGCTAAATTGAATTTTTCTTTCAAACATACATGTATTCAAGTGTTTTCTTTTATCTATTTTATCTATAATGACCCTTTAGACCTATTAATACCAATTAGTACATGTCCAAGGACCCTTTATATGTAATAGGACCCTTAAGACCTAATAGGACCCCTTAAGACTTAATAAGAGGACTTACTTGACCTAATAAGGCCTATTAATACCCCTTAGTACGTCCAAGGACCCTTAAGACCTAATAGGACCCCTATTGTGACATAAAAATCTTTAATAACTCTTAGGATCTTTAAGGCTTAGAATAAGACCACTTAAGACCTAATAGGACCCCTTAAGACCTAATAAGACTGGACTTACTCTAACAACATAAACTCTAACAAATTAACCCTAACATGAAACTGAAACATAAATCAAGATAAACTCTAACATTAACCCTAACATGAAACCTTAACCATATTGAACCCTAACCATATTGAACCCTAATATGCAGCCCTAACCATATTGAACCCTAACATGAAACCCTAACCATGTTGAACCCTAACGTGAACCCTAAGAAAACCTTAGGAAAATGTTACAAAACATTAGGAAAATGAACTACAAGACAATAGAAAATATTAGTATTACAACGTTCATATATTAAACATAACATTGTACCCTAACATGTGAAACCCTAATATGAAACCAACATCTTGAACCCTAACATGAAACTAAAACATAAATTTTAACATTTGAACCTTAACATGAACCCTAACATGAAACCCTCACCGTATTGATCCCTAACATGAAACCAACACATGAAACTGAAACATAAATCAACATAATCCTTCATGTGCTAAATTGAAATTTTCTTTCGAACATACATGTATTCAAGTGTTTTCTTTTATCTATTTTATCTATCATGACCCTTTAGACCTATTAATACCAATTAGTACATAAACAAGGACCCTTTAGACATAATAGGACCCTTAAGATCTAATAGGAACCCTTAAGACCTAATAAGACCACTTATTTGACCTTATAGGACCTATTAATACCCCTTAGTACATCCAAGAACCCTTAAGACCTAATAGGACCCCTATTATGACGTAAAACTCTTTAAGAACTCTTAGGATCTTTAAGACTTAGAATAAGACCACTTGAGACCTAATAAGACCCTTTAAGACCTGATAAGACTGGACTTATTCTTAGAACATAAACTCTGGCAAATTAAGCGTAACATGAAACTAAAACATAAATCAACATAAACTCTAACATTAGCCCTAACATGAAACCTTAATGATATTGAACTCTAACATGAAACCCTAGCCATAGTTAACCCAAACATGAAACCCAAACCATATTGAACCCTAACTTTAACCCTAAGAAAACCTTAGGAAAATGTTACAAAACATTAGGAAAATGAACTACAAGACATTAGAAAACATTAGTATTACAATGTTCATGTATTAAACATAACATTGTACCTTAACATGTGAAACCCTAATATGAAACCAACATCTTGAACCCTAACATGAAACTGAAACACAAATTTTAACATTTAAACCTTAACATGAACCCTAACATGAAACCTAACAAGAAACCAACACATGAAACTGAAACATAAATCAACATAAAACTTAACATACTAAATTGAATTTTTCTTTTGAACATACATGTATTCAAATGTTTTCTTTTATCTATTTATCTATCATGACCCTTTAGACATATTAATACCAATTATTACATGTTGAAGGGCCCTTTAGATGTAATAGGACCCTTAAAAGCTGATAAGACCCCTTAAGACCTAATAAGACCACTTATTTGACCTAATAGGACCTATTAATACCCCTTAGTACATCCAAGGACCCTTAAGACCTAATAGGACCACTATTATGACATAAAACTCTTTAAGAACTCTTAGGATCTTTAAGACTTAGAATAAGACCACTTGAGACCTAATAGGACCCCTTAAGACCTCATAAGACTAGACTTATTCTAACAACATAAACTCTAGCAAATTAACCCTAACATGAAATTGAAACATAAATCAACATAAACTCTAACATTAACCTTAACATGAAACCTTAACCATATTGAACCCTAACATGAAACTATAACCATATTGAACCCTAACATGAAACCCTAACCATATTGAACCCTAACCTGCAACCCTAACCACATTGAACCCCAACATGAATCCCAACATGAACCCTAAGAAAAACTTAGGAAAATGTTACAAAACATTAGGAAAATGAACTACAAGACATTAGAAAACATTAGTATTACAATTTTCATGTATTAAACATAACATTGTACCCTAAAATGTGAAACCCTAATATGAAACAAACATATTGAACCCTAACATGAAACTGAAACATAAATTTTAATATTTAAAGCTTAACATGAACCCTAACATGAAACCTTGACCATATTGATGCCTAACATGAAACCTAACATGAACCCAGCACATGAAACTGAAACATAAATCAACATAAACCTTAACGTGCTAAATTTAATTTTTCTTTCGAACATACATGTATTCAAGTGTTTTCTTTTATCTATTTTATCTATCATGACCCTTTAAACCTATTAATACCAATTAGTACATGTTCAAGAATTCTTTAGACATAATAAGACCCTTAAGACCTAAGAGGACCCCTATTATGACATAAAACTCTTTAAGAACTCTTAGGATATTTAAGACTTAGAATAAAACCACGTAAGACCTAATAAGACTGGACTTATTCTAACAACATAAAATCTAACAAATTAACCCTAACATGAAACTAAAACATAAATCAACATAAACTCTAACATTAACCCTAACATGAAACCTTAACCATATTGAACCCTAACATGAAACCCTAACCATATTGAAACCTAACATGAACCCTATGAAAACCTTAGGAAAATGTTACAAAACATTAGGAAAATGAACTACAAGACATTATAAAACATTAGTATTACAACGTTCATGTATTAAACATAAAATTGTACCCTAACATGTGAAACCCTAATATGAAACCAACATCTTGAACCCTAACATGAAACTTAAACATAAATTTTAACATTTAAACCTTAAACTGAACCCTAACATGAAACCCTCACCATATTGGTCCCTAACATGAAACCTAACATGAAACCAACACATGAAGCTGAAACATAAATCAACATAAACATTAACGTGCTAAATTGAACTTTTCTTTCAAACATACATGTATTCAAGTGTTTTCTTTTATCTATTTTATCTATCATGACTCTTTAGACCTATTAATACCAATTAGTACATGTAATAGGACCCTTAAGATGTAATAGGACCCTTAAGATCTAATAGGACCCCTGTGTTAGAGTATTATTACTCTTTTAGCTTATGCTTTCTCTTAGGTGCATCATTAATTAGTTATTAATTAATAATGCGCAACCTAGTTTTTAGTTTTTAGGGTTTGTTCACCTTTATAAGGTCGAACTTTGTATTTGTCTTTCATTAATTCAGTTGTAATTTTTGCTCTCACATTTTGAGTAAACCTCTGAGTTCTTCTATTTCATTTTCGTACTTCATCTTTGTATTAGGTCATTTGCATGCAGGTGTATTCAGGTTCTGTGAATCTGATCTTTCATCAGTTTCTACATGGTATCAGAGCCGCCCTGTTGCTGCCTGATCGAAGGTCTTTGAAGCCACGATTCGAAGACGACAGCCACAGCCCTTTTTTGAGGTTTTCTGTTACTTTGAAGGAGGCACGAGCTTCTGAAGTAGATTCAGTAGAAACGGACGCCACCATTGCGTCCAGAAGGCCCGGGAGAGTCAAAATCATATAAAACTCGACTACGTTTGGCCTCCGTGACCCAGGGGAAAAATATCGAGCCTACGAGGGCCGTACGGCTTGAAAATTGAGAAAAAATCTCAAAAAACATGAAAAAAAAAGCGTTTTAGGGCTCCCACGGGCGCTACCGCCAGCGCGTTGCCAGCGCGCCGCCAGCGCGCCACCCGCAGCGGCCACAGGGCAGCGCGCCACCAGCGCGCCCCCGCCGCGCCGCCGGGGCCAGCCGCCGCCCGCGCCCGGCCTGGGCTCCGCCTGCGCTCCGCCAGGGAGCCACCACAACCGGTGGCGCCACCGCCAGCCTACCCGCCTGCACAGTGCTGACGTCATCCTGACGTCAGCCTGACATCAGCAGCCGAAAAAAAATTTCCGGCAGGTTTTTCAAATTTTCCGGCGGCATTTCCAAATTTTCTGGCGACTGTATTTTTTGCCGGCAACTGACGGCCTGTGACGGCCAAACGGCCGTCAAATTTAAGCTCGTCTCTGTGTTTTTCCAGAGAACATTGTTTCGGAGGGGCAGTTGGTTTTTTGCCCATATCTTGAGCATCCGGTATCATTTTTCAAAAAATGAAA
>MU223392.1:42916-55934 GCA_018584345.1 Thuja plicata
TATATATATATTATATATATATATATATATATTCAAACATAAAACAATGCTCCAATGCAAGAAACTACACTAAATACCAAATACACAAAGAACTAGCAATTCACATGCATTCAGTAGCAAGGGGACATAAGATCATTAATTTAAACTAAAACATAGGAGAAAAGGACATAAGAAAACATACTGCACAAAAGATGTTTGATAACTTCAAAGACTTGAGCAACACAACACATGGCCATAATATGTTCATCCTTCTTTCATTATCTTGAAAACATTCCAGCATCACTGGCGAGTACAATCATGGATCCAAGGGAGCATTCTAAGCTACTGATAACAACTGAGCATTGAGCTCCTGAGAACAACTAAAAGTAAAATGCTATATGATAAGAAATTGAAAGTGGCATGCTTCTACTACTTGCTGGACTACAAAATCATAAATTTCTCTGACTCTTGTTATGGCATCAGACTTCTTATTTATACACAAACTTGACCTAAAACTTTCCCTAATTTAACTGTGCACTTGCCAAATATAATACATTATCCGTGGCCGGTACTACCTGCACCACTTACAATCACCTCGAGATGTGCAGAGGTTTGACAAGACAAAAGAAGAAGATAAGAGGATAAATCTAGAATAATCGACCTAGAGAAGATAGTAAAGGTGCCTATGGAATAAATCTTCTTGTCCTGGTATCCTAGGCTACATGCCTCATAAATGAAAATTGTGGCTCCCTATCTTCGATGTGCACCAGGTAGTTAATGCAGGAGCGGCGCTTCGGGAGGATCATCTGTCAGAAAAATCTCGTGTACTTGACATATCCTTATCTAGATCACCTATAGTCTGACCCTTATTAACTGCTAGATAGTGATTGGTCAGCTCCGGGGAACCTGGACGTAGATTTTTGTGAATGAATACAAAACTCAAAGTCATAATTTTGAAGTTCGAGAGCTTACGCTCAAAGAATAACAAATTTGCAAAACTGTACCCTACTGGTGAAAATCTCTGGAGACCAGAGGACTTTATTGTCTTATACTCTTTTGAATGCCTCCAAGATCTGTAGGATTCCATCTTCATTTATCTCCTTTATACAATTTTGTCACTCTTTGGCCACCTCCAACTGCTCGCCCACATCTTGGGCACCCTCTTTAAACTCTACCCCCACCTTTTCTGCATCATGGGCTCAGAGCATCATGCAGGAGAGACACAACATCTTCACTACATCAAATCTCCGAGAGTCCCGAATCATGACTCCATTATCTCATCAAATTTTCTCACCACAAAATCCACCAAAGTGCATGTCACAGTGTTGAAGTGATCGACTGCTGAAACCCTTGTAACAAATGCCACATATAAATGCAAAGAATTCTCAATTGCTGGGACTTTACCTTTTAAGGTCGCTACCAGTTGCTTGCTTGTCTCGATTTTGATATCAAGTCTTGAGTGTTGGACCTGGAGGAAACCAAAGTGTTATTCTCCAAAAATTCTTGTATCGATGATGATGTCTTCTCTGATGTTCATTATTTCCTCAAGCTCACTGCTCCATTCTTTGTATTTCTCTATCTCTCCCTCCCACTAGGAAATGACATCATTCCCTAGGCCCAATATGTTAGTGGCCTGATGGAGGTCTAGGAGTGTGACTGTCAGGGAGTGCCTTATGGATCTCACTTTCTCAGTCACACATTCATCGATAGCTTGCACTTTCTTTTTCATCATTCTCAGTGCATCTATATCACCCTGCACGAACAGTGTTCTGGATGTAGAAGCCTTTGGAGGAATTGTAGCCAATGGTTGTGTCAACTCTATAAGAAGCCCAAGGAGATTGGTTTTTTCTTCTTTTGCCTCCTTCAATTTCTAGGCTTGTTTGTCGTATCGGGCCTCAATCACCCAGCTAGCCCCTTTTAACATGTTTAATTCTCACTAGTTATCTCTCCTCCCCAAAGGAAATTTTGTGATTGTATATTCTTTGGCTCTTACTACTTCCACTTCTACATCTGGGGGAGGAATCACTACCACTATGATGATACTTCCTCCCAGACTGGTCCAAAGCATATAGAGGGTCTGAGCCTTCTCAGGCTTCTGAGCCTCTTGTTTCTGGGCCATCATTTCGGCCAGAGAGAGGGGAAATCTCACTGCTGCCGGGGCCTTCCTTTTTCTTGACTCTACCAGCCACTATGGTGGTGGGTGTGGTCTTATGGCTAGGTCCTAGATACCGGTATTTTCCTCAAGAGTTGGCTACACTTCTTCGACATTTATATTCTCTGTGGACTCCTTTTCTCCACTCCTGGGATTCCTTGTTTCTCCCACCTTGGTGGCATTTTCATCTATAGTGTCAGGGACCCTGTCTTCCCCAACACCTATGGCATTGATATCCATGTCTCTGAGGTTCTCCCCTATGCCTTTTTGTTTTTGTATTTCTTCAATGTTATCCGGTGGGACATTTTCCTCCAAGGGCACATCTTCTGGAGGGGGCAAAGGTGTCTCTCCTAGATCTGGTTGTTATGCTGCAAAGACCACCTTGTCGAATGTTGGATTTTGGGGTAACTGATCACCTAGAGTAACCAAAGGTTTTTGGAGTGTGACGATTGGGGGTACGGTTGCTCCCAAAGGTCCAGTTTCCCTAGTCATTATCGATTGATGATCTTGTGTTTTCATTTCCTCTGTCTCAGTCACTAGGGCTGGTGTTTCTTCCATACTTGGTATATTTACCAATTCTTGTTCTTTCTCTGATTCTTTCTTGTGGGCTTATTCTTCTGAGGAAATTTCCTTTTGTTTCCTGTCTCCCTCCCCAGGAATATTTTCCACCTCTTGCACGACGATCTCTTCTACTGCCCGTACAACATCTTCATGCAGATTTACCAGATCCTTTGTCTAGAAGATGTCATCAAAATTGTCATTGGAAGGGGAAGCCACTAGCTAATCCTCTGCTTCAAGGTTGGAAGGGATAACCTCCATAGGAATGTTACCTGATTGATCGGGGCTTACATCTACGCTTTGTGGAGGGTTATCTACCATTGGCTTCTTTCTTCTTGTTTGCAGCAGGACCCCGACATCCATGATAGTTGCACTCTCCTCCTCTATGTTTACCACCCTTCTCATAAGTGTTGCAAGTGATGGTGAGCCTAAAGGGAGGGAAAATCCCACTAGAGAAACTGGAAGGCTGAGAGAAAGCCTTGTGCTCATTGTTTCACCCAGTTGCCGAGATGAATCAAGATGGGTGTGGAGTTGTTCCATGATAGGGGTGGAACTGATGGTAGGGTTGGGGCCAGGGTGCTCTCCTTTTCTTTCCCCTTATCTTTTCTTTGCTCAGCCGCTCTGGAGGCCAAAGTGGACCCTCGCAATATTGGACCCCAGCAGATTCTTTTCTTGCACACTTGTGAAAAATATTCGTGGCTACACTGCACAATGCCTTGGGTGACATCCTCAATTGTCAAAGTCTCTGGGGTGTCCCAATCCACTAGAGAGAGATCCAATTTGTCGATCCCCTGTGGTTTGTAAGACGGGTCCTCCAAGGGCCCGCTATCTAAAAAGTCCTTTGGAAAGGTCTGAAGGTTGAGGCTCTTCATCATCCCTTTGGTCATCCTCTCATACTTTCAGCCCCGGATGTCAAAGTCATCTTGGTAATCTACCCAAGAATCCTCCAAGTGAGGCTCGTGGGGTATGGACGCCCGGGGCAGTGCTATGTTTATTTTCTTGATTGTGTCAAAATTGTTCCTCTCTAGGTAGAATTCGGCCAACCCTAGACTTTTTAACTCATTGTCAGCCTCTTTGGCTGCTGCAGGCTATAAGAATAATTCCCACAAATGATCGGGAATGGGATGGAGGTAACTTTTTTTACTCCATAAAGTGCATGGAGCTCTAGGATTTGCCTGCAAAACTCCATCAAAATAATCCTATCCCCACAATGCTTGGGCAATAGGTAGGGCTTGCTAGAGAATCTGATCACCCAAATATAAGAATGCTGATGAAATTGAATAAAATAATTCCCATCTGTACTCACCAAGACCATAGCCTCCTTTGATAGTCGGTAATCAGCATCCCAAGAAGGTATCAAAATGTTGAAGTAAACGAAGGTATCATTTACTCGGCAAAAATTAGGGAAGTTGGCTTCCCATTGAATTTGGGGAAAATCGTCCCACGGAGCACTCTAGCTGGGCCCAGTCCCAAGGACACCCACTGTAACTAAACCCCAAATTTTTCATCTCTGCTGTGCCAGTACCCATAAAACATACAAAGTCATGTAGAACTTTGATGTCTTGCTGATGTTGTTCAACTGAAAAATCTACATGATTGGCAACAATTGTTGCCCAGTCAATTTTTTTCCCGTTGGTGGAGATGTCAGACAAGAAGTAGTACATCCACGCTAAAAAAATCCCAAGCATGCGACTCTCCAAAGACCCCACATAAGAAGATGATCCCAGTTTGGATGTTTTCTTTGAAATCTATTCCGGGGATCTCCAAGTTCATCTTTATGTAATCCTTCCTCAGAGTCTTTAGCCATTGGGTATTGAGGTGCTGTCGGGCCACCTATTGGACTTTATTTAACTCTTGCAGAGATGTGGCCTAGGAGATGACAATAGAATTAGAGAACTGGGGGATTCCCAGCCTTGAAGCAAATGTAGCAGTGTCGAGAGACACTAAGGGCATTGGGTAGCAAGTTGGAAGAGGAGCAGCAAGTATAACGGCCTGGATGGTGGTGTTGTAATGTTTTGCCAGATTTAGGATCAAATTTAGGGCCTGTATAGAGTAAGGGAAGCAGGCAACTTTGATGATGTTGGAGGCGGCCATGTTCTTCGCCATACTATTTTTGACAGAATGTTGGGCGAACATTGTTCTGACTATGCCTTGTAATCTGGCCCATGGTTTGACCTTAATGTCGGTGATCAGCTACAACTTAGAATCCACCTTGGATCCTATGAGGGCACCATCCTTTGGATATTTGGATGTGAGTGAGAGCTTTTCCAGTGCCTTCTTGGCCTTTGACTTGGTGGCCGCTCTTGTTGAGGTGGTTGGAAGTTTCAGACTTCTAGGAGGAGAAGCTATCTCAGACATGTTGATTGATGATTGTTTGATAGCCTACAAGATTGTACAACCATTAATACAAGTAATTAAATATAATAGTTTTTTGGGTTTCAGAGATTTCATCACCATTTCACACCTGTTCTCAGAAAGACATTATCTTGCATCAAAACCCAAAAATGTAATAATCAATAGATTACTTTAAATTTGATTCAACACCCAGAGGTTCCAGGGGTTCTGGTTCATGCAAAAATTGTGATGAAGACCGTGGGATTACGTGGAACCTGGAGTCTGGAGGAACTATCCATTATTGAAGTGACCGAGTAATGAGCCGTACTGGGCTAACATGGGTTGTCACATGGTCATGCAATAAACTAAGTAAAGGGCATTAAAGGTGACAAATGTCTTGAAAGAGATGGAATGAATGCTACTTGGGACAATTTTAAATGCTCACGCATGGGGGAATTTAATCCTGCCATCAATGCTAAAGCAAAAAGAGGAGAGAGAAAGGTTGCAACTCGAACAGGCGAGGTGCCGAGTTTGAGTCTAGCTAGAACTAGGTGGGCGAGCTCAAATTGGTTTCAACAACATGGAGAGCATGGTGAGCTCGCCATAGGATGGGTCAAACATGATGGAATATAAAAACTATACATGGAAATTTATAAAAAACTATACATACAACATGCTATACACATTATATACAGACCTTTGAAGAATGTGAGGCTAATGAATGAATTTATACAAGTTGCCTTACAGACACGGACAACTTTACAACCACCTACAGATGACTACATACAACTGCACAGATATTTATAGAAACCTACAAGATTTACAAAAAAATACAGTACAAGGAAGGCGGACAACCTTCCTGCAAATCCATCCCACCAACGGGAGGTGATGACAAAGACCAAAAGATAGAAAGAAAATAACACAAAAGAAAAACCAGAAATGAAAGAACAAAGCAAGAAGAAAAGAAAATAAAGAACCAGAAGGGCCTACCTTAAAACCAGGAATGCAAAGGGAAGGGAATGAGAGGTTCTCCATAGATGAATAGCTTTATGAACCACAAACACACCAAAGACCCTGCAGGATAACTAGAAGCACACACAAGCTCAAACACCAACTTCACTACTAAACACTCAAAGCAAACGTACTTAGCTCACTATTAATTTGTACAAATCTCTCTTAATTGCTCTTAATCACTCCAAGGGTAATTTTTTCATGGTAAATGTAAAAATGACAAGTGAAACCCCATTTATACCTGTTAGGTGAAAACACACCACTTCCTTCTATAAGTCCCAAGAAAAAGGAAAATCTCCATACTCCAGGCCTAGGAATCCCATGCAATCACACCCTCTAACTAAAGAGAAAATAATGGCAAAGAATCCTAGAGTCCAGAATCCGGCGGGCACAAAGAAACAAAATACTCTGGGACCGGGCCCCAGAGCAAGGAAGACCAAAAGGGAACACAATAACGGTCGCGCAGAGGCAAAGGCCAGAGAAAACAAAAGAATCCAAAAGAAACAAGGAAGAACCAAAAGAGAAAATGGGGACCCAACATTTTTCCAACAAAATGTAGGGACGGGTATGCAGGGCATAACACATCATCTTCCATTCCTTTTTATAATATACTCCTTGAATTTCCCTATCCATCAGCAATAAAATGACTCTGGTGTTCGGTGTAGATATGTACCTTGTTGTGTATAGATGTTTCTTTGCATTCCATCTCTTTTCTTGCATCAACATGATTGATCTTCTAATTTTTATATAAGCTCATTCAATATCCTAGTCAGCTTACTGACCAATAGACAAGGGTTGGACCCCTAGTCTCTGTCTTAGGTACTCAAATGTATCTTTCGACAATGGCTTGGTGAATATATCAGCTAATTGTTCCTTTGATTGAACATATTCCAGTATCACATCTTTTTCTTGTACTTGTTCTCTTAAATAGTGATACTTGATAGAAATATGCTTAGTCTTAGCATGCATGATTGGATTCTTTGATATGTTTATTGCACTAGTATTATCACAATAGATAATCACTAGTTCAATAATCTTCATATTCATACCTTCCAGCAACTGTTTGATCCATGGAATATTGGAGCAATTTGCAGAAGTAGCCATATATTTTGCTTCTACAGTAGATTGTGAGATGCATCCTTGCTTCTTGCTGATCCATGTGACAAGTTTGTCACCCATGAAGAATGCTCGTCCAGTTGTGCTCTTTCAGTCATCAATGTTTCTAGCCCAATCAACATCTATATAGACTTGAAGCTCAAATTTTCCTTCTCTTTTATACCATAAGCCATAGTCCTCGGTGTTCTTTATATATCTCAGAATTCTCTTGACAATAGTCATATGTGATACTTTGGGATTAGCAGAGAATCTTGCAACTATTCCAACTACATGTGCTATATCTGTTCTGGTATGAACAACATAGTTTAGTTTTCCAATCATTGATCTATACAAGGTCTTATTTACCTCATTTTACTTATCTTCCTTTGTCAATTTACATCTAGTTTCCATAGGTGTTCCAAATGGTTTGGAATCTTCCATCTTGAATATCTTCAACACTTCCTTGATGTGTTTGGACTGAGTGATATATATGCCTGCATCTTGTTGAAGAATCTGTAGACCAAGAAAGAATTTGATCTCCCCAAACATAGACATTTCAAATTATTTGCTCATTTAAGTAGAAAAGGATTTACATAATATTTTATTTCCCCCAAAAATGATATCATCAACAAAAATTTCAGCAATCAGAATATTACCATCGATATCTTCTTTTAAGTGCAGATTGCTATTTTCACTTGTTCTTACAAATTCAATGCTAATGAGATAGGAGTGAAGTCTTTCATACCAGGCTCTAGGTGCTTGTTTCAATCCATTCAAGGCTTTATGTAGTCTACATACCATGTTTCTCTTGTTTGGATCAACAAATCCTTATGGTTGTTGAATGTATACTTCTTCTTCCAGCATTGCATTTAGGAATGCAGATTTGACATCCATCTGGTATACCTTGAATCCTTTGAATGCAACATAATAAAGAATAATTCTAACTCCTTCTAGTATAGCAATGGGTACAAATATTTCACCATATTCAATACCTTCTTCTTGTGCATACCCCTTTCATACTAATCTCGCTTTGTTTCTTGTGACTTCTCCATTCTCATTCAGCTTGTTTATGAATATCCATTTGGTACCGATGACATTCTTGTCATCAAGTCTTAGTACTAGTGTCCATGTACTGTTCTTCTCAATTTGTTCTATTTCTTCATTCATAGAACTGACCTATTCTGCATTTTCAAGCGTAGTATTAACATATTTAGGCTCAAAATCAAAAAGTAAACATCTAGTGTTTAGTGACTTACTTATTGTTCTCATTCTAGCCTTCTTGTCTCTTATGATTTGATTCTGTGGATGATGTATTCTGACATACTTGGCAAGTTTTGGTTTAGCTCTTTGTTAATCATTCTGATTATCATCTTGACCTTCATTCTGATGTCGATCACTTGGTACATCATCTTGAGTATTTTTATGATTTTCGATAATTGCAGCCTGATGCTCGGGTGCAATGTTCTATTGCTCAGGAGTAATACACTATTGCTCAGGTAGAGTGTCAGGTTCTTTAGTGTAAACAAACCTATTGTAGTCTTCTGGTTCTTTTTTGCTTTCCTTATCATTCTTTTCTGCAAATTCATCTATTCTCACATTTGCACTTTCAATGATCTTTTTAGATGACTTGTTAAGACATTTATAAACCTTACCTTTGGTATAATACCCTAGACAGATACCTTCAACACTTTTGGAGTCAATCTTTCCATTTCTTTCATCTTTCAAAATATAACATTGACTACCAAATATTTTGAAGTAACTTACATTGGGTGTGTAACCATGCCAAAGCTCATAGGGTGTCTTCTTTGTGTCCTTCTTCAATTGTAGGTTGTTCAATGTGTAGACAATAGTACTGACAGATTCCCTCTTGAAAGTTTGAGTGATTCTTTTCTCAATCATTAGTGTTCTTGCACAATAAAAAATGGATCTATTTCTCCTTTCAAAAATTCCATTGTGCTGTGGTGTTCTTGGTGCAGAAACCTGTCTTTTAATTCCATGCTCATTGCAATAGTTAGTGAATTCATCTGAAATAAATTCCCCTCCTATATCTGATCTTAAGTATTTCAATTCCTTACCAATTTATTTTTCTACCATAGCCTTATACCATTTAAACATCTTGAATTCTTATGATTTATCTTTTAGGAACATAACTGTCATCATTCTAGAATAATCATCTACAAAGAGAATGAAATAACTATCTCCATAGTAATTCTTTTTCCTAATTGGTCTACATAGATCAGTATGGACTAATTCTAGAATTGCATTAGATGTATGGGCTTTACTGTTGAAACTAGACTTTTTCATCTTACCTTTTTGACAATTCTTGCACATGATATGCTTGGGCTTTGACATGCTCGGTAAGCCTCTAAATTTTCTTTTACTGCTTATCTTTTTCATGTTTTCAAAATTCACATGACATAATCTCTTATTCCACAACCATATGTCTTCATGTCTAGCCATTAAACAAGTGGTGTTAATGTCATCAATATAGAAAAGGTTACCTTTTGTCTGTTCACCAGTTCCGATCATCCTTCCTGATTCATTAAAGATCTTTGCCTTCTTATTCTCAAATGCTACACGGTGACCTATATGATTCAGTTGTGAAACACTCAATAGTATAATTCAGTCCTTTTACCTAGTAAGCATTTTCAAATTTGATCAGGTTATTCAACATTATAGTTCCTTTACCTTGAAATGGAAAAGGTGTGTCATTACCCATTCTTACTGATCCATCATTATAGTATTCAAAAGTTTCAAACTTTTGTTTATCATCGGTCATGTGGTGAGTGCAGACACTATCTATAATCTAGACATCATTCTTACTAACCTTAGATATGAGTGCAGTCTCTACATACCTTTCTTCTTCTTCATCTGAATCATCCTTCATGGCTAAAATAATATCTCAATGTATTCTTCAGATTCGGTGTCAGTATCATCAGCTCTATTCTCAGCTAGGTAACAAGCTTTCTTCCCTTTGTCCTTGTAGTCTTGGGTATCTCTTTTGTTAGATTGTTGATTGCTTCGGTAATCTCTATTATCACCTCGGTCAAACTTATTTTCATATGTTCTTTCATTACTTCTGTCATCTTTTCTTCTGTTGGGACATTTTGCAGCAAAGTGTCCAACCTCTTTACAATTAAGACATACAAGTGGTAATTTACCTTTATATCTACCTTTGCCTCTCTGCAATCTTCTTTCTATTAGTGCTTCAATCTCATCAAGCCCTTGATCCTCATTATCACTTTCACTATCATTTCTAATAGTGTGTATATGACTTGACTTACTTATTTTCAAAGAAGAGTTGAATGCAGACTCTATAGATGGTAAGACACTGTTATCAAAGTTATTTATCTCAAATGAAATCAGTCTACCAATCAGACTATCAAGAGTAACAGTATTGTTTTCTAATTCTCTCATTTCTTGTATAGAAGATACTCTAATAGTATATACAGACAGTAAGGTTATTAGGATTTTACTTACGACTGTCTCTTCTGTTGGAAAGTTGACACTCAGGTTTTATATGACTAGTTTTTTGTTGTCATTATGGAAACAAATTCATATGAAGTTTTGATAAATAAGTTCACAAACTTTGAAAATCAAAATTTGGCTAAGTATAGAAAACATAATAGAACAGAGATATACAGTTGATCAGTGCACCGGTGCACATACGTATGATCAAGTCAGACTATGCACCCTTATACTTAATCTTTATGATATGTTACTGTATAGTCAGAAAATGGAAGCACTTCCATGGTAGACTGGTTTAGCCTTTTGAGTAGGTGGTTTGGGATCATATCAAGCACCTTGAATGGGTTCTTGACTTTGACCTAGCTTTCCCCATATTCTGCCTCTTATTCCACTTCTTTCCATCCAGTTTTTGGCATCCTGGACTGCAGATCTGAGGTTTTTGACTTCAGGGTCAGGGTCAACCTTTTGGGTCTATGTTGACCTCACCCCTGACCTAGGTTAGGGTCAACCTCGACCTTGACCTAGGGTTCAAATCTTAGGGTCCCATAGTTTTTGGATCTCGGTCTTTGCAAAAAGTTATTTCCCACTTCCAGGTCGGCTGTTTCGGGTTCCAAAGCGTTGATTCCTAAATTATATTTAACTTAGGTCCTCTACTAGGAGTAAAGGCTTTAATGAGATTTTAATTCTCCTATGTTGGCCTTCTTAGAAGATTGTGCCCTAATTTCCTATAAAAGGAAGCTTTTCTCTCTCATTTTCTCTAAGTCTTCTAAGTGCAAAAAAAAACTCTAACCAAGATTTTGTTCAAGCATCCATTGTTCTACATGTTTTCAAGCTCTCAAGGTGTTCAAGTCTTCCTCTCAAGCATTCAATTCCTCCATTGAAGATCAAGGATTCAAGCTTCCAAGCCTTTGAAGGGATTTGGTTCAAGCATTCAAGAATTATCATTCAAGCCCTAGATCTAGCCATCATGATGGTGTGATCTTCCTTCAAGATCCTTTGTGCATCCTCAAGACTCTTTCATCATCTCTTCAAGGTGGACTCCAAGCATACAATCATGGAGGTTTATGGTTTCAAAAGTCCATGCTTTCATACTTACATACTTGCTTACATTTGTATTACAATTACATATCTATTCAATATAATAGCTTCATCGTTATATTCAATTCTACTACTTGCTAGCATTCTTATTTCAATTATTGATTTCAAAGGTTAATTCCTAAATCAGGGTTTGACTAAGGCAAACCCCTCCCCCACAAAAAAAAACCTCTTTTTCTTGTAGGTACAAGTTCAGGATTGCAATTTTGAGACTAGATTTGGATACCCTTTTCAAAAAAAATTTAGGATCCACGAACAAAGTCACTTTCAGATCTATGCAGGTCAGGGTCAACATTATTGGGTCAGGGTTGACATTTATGGGTCAAGGTCAACCTTTTTCATAAGACGGTGTCAGAATGGAAAATGATTTCTGGGTTTTGTTTGTCTCTACTTTTCCTTTCTGGATCATACTTCAATTTTTCTAGAAATAGAGCAGAGACCCTAGAAAACAACATTCTTTGATCTACAATATTTCAAGGTTAGTACATTTCTTCCATTCTTTCAATTACTGTCATATATCCTTTCTATATATATAATTAAAATAATTTAAGGTATCTCTCTTGTTATTCTCCTTTCCAAATAGTTGATTCATTTGTGTATTAGCCCTTCCCTAGGGTTGATCAACATGGATCTTCCATTTGTGCATTTGGTAATAAAGAGAAACATCTTATCCTCTCCCTAATCACAGTTGTAATATACAATCAATACAATTCAATTAAATGTAAAGTAAGGAAATCAATATACTCTAAGCAAATTTAAGGTGATAAGTGATTTGAGTATCAAACACTCTTATTCCAATAACATCATTTTTCTCCTTTACATTTTGGTGAACCCACGATAGACAACTCTTTCTTTTTGGTGTTAGATTTGCATTTAATATTAGATCTTGCATGCATATAGAAGTAGGTTTTATTTTATGCTCTTGCATTTATATTTAAAAATTCATAAAAATCACAAAATTTCTTTAAAAATACAAAAACATTTACATTTTTCATTGTGTTCAACATGTATGATTTTTGTTTTGAATAGTTTGATGAGGAATATGTTGCTAAAAATGATAGATCCCTTAATGAGGTACATGGAAGTGAGAATGAAAATGGTTCGAATGAGATCTCCATGGATTCCATTCCTATTTCATCCTCCTCTACAATCTCTTCAATTGACCTTTACCATATAAGTGAGTTAGGGATAGATGTTATTTCTTCTCCTAATATATGTCTTTTCTATGAGCCTACTTTAAAATATAATTCTTCCCCCTTTAGGGATCAAGCTTTAGGCACTCCTTCAATGTTCTTTATTGATAGGGATGATAATCCTACTATTTGG
>MU223392.1:74478-86197 GCA_018584345.1 Thuja plicata
CATAATTAATGCATGGTTTCAAGATTTAATTAGAGACTACTTTGGAGAAGTAAATGTTATGCAAAGATGGAATGATCCGTTGGATCTGACCTAACCTAAGATCTACGATCTTGTTTAAGCGGCAAAATATTTATCTGACCTAGACAAAGAGGTATATGATAACCTCAGGGGTTATTCATTGTGTGTGAAATTATGCAAGTGTGGATGAATGTATGTATGCAAAAGGTTTGCATAGTTGATTTACTGTTTAGCATGATCTAGTAGAGAAGGCAAAAGACAGAGGCAGAAAGTTGTCTGTGTGATTGCTTGACAGATTTCCAAGAAGATCACAAGATTGAAATGACAGTGCAGGCTATCCAGTAAGTTAACATCAAAGCTATAATTGGATCTGAATTGCAAAGTAAGTTGTATGTACCAAATCACAAACTGTTGATTAGTTTCTTACCATTGTATTAGTTAAATCCTTTAACAAGGTTGACTTAACAATCATTTCTATAAATCCTCTAACAAGGTGACATTCAGATTGGAATGTTCTAAGTCCTCTAACAAGGCCACTCCTGACAAGGTGATTAGATCCTTTAACTAGGCCACACCTAGCAATGTGTCATTGTAACCTTTAATAGGGTTGGCTCCTCACAGGGCATCACTTCAGAAGAGTGAAAACTTGGAAGCATGTTACTAGTGGTTTTTTGCATATTGGGTTTCCACGTTAAATACTTGTGTCAACTTGTGTGAATTCTTATGGTTTTCTTTACTTTTATGTTACTACAAGTTAATGTTAATTGACAATAAACTGCATGATTAAAGTTGTTTATATATGCTACTGCTATCGAGTAGATCTGAAATAAAGAACAGTTTATTTGCTACATCTATACCTGAGGATAAGGATAACTGATTCACCCCTCCCCTCTTAGTTATTATAAATTTATTCTAACAATTGGTATCAGAGCTTTGGTCTCCTGAAAACAGTTTGAAGGTGCTTGGAGCAATAAGATCAAGATGTATAAGAAAGAGGTTCCCAAGCTGAACAAAGATAACTTCCCTGCATGGTAGAGCTTGATGAAACTGTTGGCAAGTTGACTACTTGAGGATGCATGACTCATTTTGTGTTGTCATCATGGCAACAAAGTCATGTTTAGTCTCTATCTTAAAAGACAAAATGACTAAGTAAGGAAAACAGGGCAGACAGAGATACTCAACAATCAACACATCAGTGCACGTGTGAGAGATCGAGTGAGCATATGTGCATTCAGATATAAGTTGTATGACACATGTACATGCTACATCCAGACATGCATAGTACAAAACTATAGTACGGAAAAGTTACAAGCAGATCAATAGACCAGCAGTCCACGAGACAAAGCATGAAAGCCGACTAAGTGTTTTGATCAGCGTGTGTTATTTTACAATGTAATGGCTAAGTGCCTTTGGTTATATGATTTTAATGATTTAATTAACATTGTAGTAAACACGCTCAAGCTGACTTGTTTGGAAGTGTTGTATATTTTGTTTTAGGGACGACTAGTGTTCTATTTTGGGTCGCACCTATTCAGATTTGAATATATAAGTATGTAATGTAAAGATATGATGAAAGTGTTAATTATTGTGTAAGAGGAAGATACAGAGGGACAATACTATGAAGTTAGTATATGATATATCTCTTTGATAGAGTAAGAGCATTCGCGCATACACAGAACTGATCAGACAAATAGTGTCATCACAACAGTTCATTTTGATATAGTGCATATCATCTTTCAGAAGGTTTTAGCCTTCATCTTATTGGGTAGTGAGCCATATACCTTTAACATGGTTTTGTAAAAGACTCCTAATAGGGTCTAACCTTTAACCAGGTTATTGTACTCATATTGTAAAGACTGCTTCTAACAGGGCAAAGGAACTCTCACAAGTTCATTATACTTAGTACAATATTTGTGGGTACTAATCCACCGGTGTTTTCCTCTGATCAAGGTTTTTCCATAATCATATCATGTGTTATGAGTTGTTATGTTAAGCTTCATTCTATGTATGATTCATTTATGTTTAAGTTGCTGAAAAAGTAATTAATAAACAAACACTGATTCACCCCCCCCTCTCAGTGTTTCTAACAATTGGTATTAGAGCTCTAGTCCTTAGAAAATAATTTTAACCACTTGAGGAGATCATGGACTCAGTAGAAGCAAAACACTTGAAAAAGAATCTTGAAGCAGCTCTTGATAGATCTAAAAAAGAAAATGAAGAACTTAGACTGAAAGTTGATGGCTCACAAATGCTATCAAGAAACTAAGAAAATATTTGAAAGATTGTTCTACAAGTGACTTAGGGAAAATGACCAAAAATCTCAATGAAGATAATATGTCTCTGAAAGATAAAGTTGAAAATCTAGATGAACAACTCACAAACAACCAAATTGCTATTGAAGAAAAGATCAAAGAAAGCAAACAACTAGATGATGAACTCTTGAAAGCAAACATGAAAGTTCTGGAATTAGAAAACATAAAAAGGAAGTTGGAATCTGAATTAACAGAAGCAAAGGATAAGATTGACAAAATTCACACAAGTTCTGATTCACTTCAATCTCAGCTCAATGCACAAAAGCAAAAAGGCGACACTATTGGTCTTGGATTCAATATAACACAAACTAAAGTCAATTCATTACAAGAAAGAGAGAAAACTCATGAAGCACTTTCAGAAGCAAGGAAAGTTGAAAATGTTGAAGAGATTAAAGCAGATCTACCAAAAAGGGAAATCGAGCAAGTTAAATAAACTTTTTATGCATGTAACAAACATGGTCATTTGGCAAGAGATTTCAAAAAGGTAAGACCCTTCAATGGTTATTCTTTCTCTTGTAATAAGTTTGGTCATAGGGCTATATATTGTAGAACTCAGTCACAACAGAATCAAAGAAGAATGAATCAAAAAAATCATAGAAATCAACCTCAAAAGAATTTTCAGAACACTACATGTCAGATATGTAACTACAATGGACACACAACAAAGCAATGTAGTATGATAAACAAAAGCATCAGACCTCCTATCATTTGTCACACATGTGGAAAGGAAGGCCACATCTCAAAGTTTTGTAGATTCAAAACTAAGAAGCAAGATGAACCTAAAAAATCACTATTTGAAGAAAAAGGAGAAGTAAAGTTTGTTCAAGCAAATGAAGATTCAAGCAAAATTTGGGTTGAAGTAAAGAAGAACAATGATGTTGACAAAGTAGTTGATGCATCCATAGTGGATGCACCCTCTACTTCTGCTTGAATAGACCTTCTTGGTCTTAGGGGGAGCTATTCTAGCTCAGGACCCCTGCACGGTTGGTATACTCACCTCTAAGTATGCACCTATGATATCATGGTTGCAAGAACATAATATTGCTATGTGCATTCACGCATTGTCTAAAAGGCATCAGGATCAAATTTTTAGAATTTCTGGGTAATTTGCGTACGGTTGCAAATATTAAATGCGGTAGATTATATAAAGGAAAGAAAGTATTTGATCTTCTTCACACTTTCATTCGAAGAGCACATAATTTGGAGAGCATTGGAGCACTAGACATCAAGGCACGAAGGCATAACAGATTTGGTAGTTGAGCGAATAGACAAGAAGATTGAAATGGAACCCTAGTAGTCGCGCTGTTTCAGAATTTTGTAAAACCATACTTAAGCAAATTCCAAGTAAGTATGGCGACTCCAGTTGTGTTTTATATAGCAGAGAGGAAAATATTTGTATTCAAGAATCATCCATTCAAATCCATACTGGATGATGTGGAAGGGGCTTTCTCCAAAACCCCACTAGGTGTTGTTCACGTGGAAGATATCTGCGCTTACATTTACTGTAAGAAGGAAATAGTAGGAGATGTCAAAATAGCTACTCATATGGCATCCATGATGAAACCTGACTACACATTCAAAGATGAATTCGTGCACTTTATTGATAACCCTATCTTCAAGTATTCTAATGTGCATGAGTTTGATGAGTTTGAATGGGTAAAGATTTTGTTGAGCAGAATACATGATGATCTTTACTGGATTGGTGAGGTCCCTGTGTGTATCACCACAGACCTAATTCATAAATTAACCAGAATTCCCAAGATGGGACCACTCTTTCCCACTAGCAAGGATGTCAAAAAGAATATTGAACAAGTTTGTCTGTCCAGAAGTGACAAGCACAGAATGACAGTTGACCCTATCAAAGAAGATGATATAATACTTCTGACAATGATACTAGGGTATAAGTTTCAGCAAGCCAATAGATTGAATAGTGTCTCTGTAGCAACAGTCCTAGCAGCTATTAGAATGGTGAAGGATAACACTAAATACAACTTATGTGAGATCCTGTGTGGTCAATTTATTGACAATATTCGAATCATCAAACATGATTGAAGCAAGACATTTAGGTTTGGATCTCTAATCATCTACTTGTATTTCCATATAGTTGGAAAGGTTGCAAACCTCTACCTAAATAGGAGCAAACCCACAATGTTTCATGGTAGAAACAGATTGCACATGCATGGAGGCTGTTGAACCTAGAACCAAATGGATTCATCCTCTTGGTTATGAAGTGGAAGAACATGTGCTAGAAGGATATGCGCAAGTGCTATTGTCAGTGCCCAAAGATCCTAATGAGTCTAGATGGGGCACTTACAGAGAGAAGACCAATGAAGTGGATACTATCTTACACAGTGCTGATAATAAAAGGAAAGTATATAGAATTACATCCAACATACTGAAAGTTCATGGAGTCACCCAAGAAGATCTTGACAAAGCTAGAGATGCCAAGATAGAAAAAGAACTTGAGAAATCTGAACAGATCCAGAAGAAGAAGAAAGTAGAGAGCACCTCTGCGCCCTCTACCACCATTGACTTAGATTCATCTCCACTGTCTACACCAAGAAAGAAAACTAGAGGAAGAAAACATGCACCTACAAATCACCCATCCTCAAGGAACACTCGGAGCAAAGCTAAGATTACTCAAGCTCCTCCTGAGGTAGGATTTAGACCTAGTCTAAATGTTTTAAGGAATAGGATTATTAATGAAGGGAGATTAGATACACTTTCTAAAGTCTATGAAAATCATCAAGAAATTGATAAAACTGAGATACACTCTATGATCATATCTCATATGATCAAGTTCAAAAAGACAGTTCTTGAACTCAAGATAGTGATATCGGATAAGTTATGGAAATTATTAGAGATCATGAAAAGACATGCAATTGAGGAAGATATGAGGATAAGAGAAGAAACATTAGATACTCTTCTTTATGTATGCTCACATGATGAGAAGGTTATATTGTTAGATCTGGTAAAGCCTCATCTCTGAGCTAAGACAAGGACCCTACAAATTATGAACAAGGAGTATGAACAGATAGGTAAGGAGACTGAAAAGGCATTTGCACAAGTCTTTATGGACAGACACATGTATCCACCAATGACGCCTATAGCAAAAATTACTCCAGCTCCTCCCAAACAGGCTACAGAATTAGTAATTCAGATTGCACCTATACCAGGTCCATAGGTTTCAGTGCCCACTGTATGCACCCTAAAATGGTCAGTCCAGAGGTTTGCCTATTCTGGAGATTGTGGAGAAAAGAGGTAACTTGCTTTTACCTTGGGTATAAATAAAAATTACATGCCACTTTTACAATTACCGCGATTAAAACACTTGTGCATTCAGAGCGATTCTTAGGTGACTAAACTGCGATTAAGCTGCGATTACTCTGTGCTTAGTGGGTTGTTGCCAGTTGATTCGAGGTACCTTTTCGTGGTCATTTGAAGGTAGAACTTGTTACGGGAGTGCTCCTGGTGTGCTCTTTCCCTGCTCTTCTTCGGATTTCCAGGTAGGTTCTATGGTTCTTGTTGTTTCCATGTTTTCTTGGTCGTTCCCTTTTGTTCTTTGGTCTTCATTTGTTTTGCTGGTTTTCCATTTCGTGTTTTGTTTCTTGTTCACCTCCCATTGGTGGGTTAGCTCTACGAGAGGGTTGTCCGCCCTCTGCGCAGTTGTAGATTAATGTTTATAATGTGTATTGTCTTATGTTAGTTTGTGTATATATGTGTATGGTTGTATAAATTTGTAAAGGCTTGTAAATGTTGTATATTTTGTGTATATTATGCATATATGTTTTGGCCTTCCACCCTCTATATTTTTATGTATATATCCTATATATCCTTCCAAGTTCGCAAGTTCATCACACTCTATCATGCATTTTCACCCATGAGATTGAGCTCATCGAGATGGAGGCACCACGGTTTGAACTCGGCACCTCGCTGGTTCGAGCCATGGCAGCTTTCTCTCTCCTCTGTCTCATCACCTTAATGGCAGGGTTAATTACCCACGAGTGACCATTCAAACTATGTCCCATCTGGCATTTATTTTACCCCATGGCATCCCACTTGTCGCCGTTAATGCCTTTATGTCTCCTGTCACCTGACCACGTGCCAACCCACATCAGCCGAACATGGTTTCTTATTGATCACATCGGCATGACAACGACTAGATTATCCAGGCTTGGGGTCTCAAGCAATTCCTTGTCCTATGTTTCCCCTTGTCATTTGGTTTGATTTCCCCCAGAGTCTTATTCACGTCTATTGCAAGTATTTCAGGACCTTTTTGGTGTATGCTAACACTTGTTGAACAAGTGCAGGGTGGTGACGATTTCCCCGGAGTTCTAATATTCTTTTGTATATATCACGTTCTAACGGTTCTCTGGTCTCACAGGTTGCGGATAAGTTGATTGATGTCTGAAGTAATCATGCCTCCTTCCAGCCCAGAGCTACCTACCACATCCACCCGAGCGGCCACCAAAACCAAGGCTGAAAGGTTGTTAGCAAAACTTCCCTTGACCTCCAAATAGCCAAAGGAGGGTGCCCTTGTGGGATCGAAGATAGAGTCCAAAATTCAAGAAATAGCGGACACAGGGCCCAGACCTTAGGTGGAAATGCAAGGTTTGATTCACGCCATTTACAAGTTGAAGGCCACCAAAGACAATCTAGCCACTCAGATTTCCGCCTCTGACATCATCAAGGCGACAAACTTTTCTTGTTTGGTGCAATCACTGAAGTTAATACTCCAACTGACAATATTGTACAACATACCAACTCGGACCATCTTACTTTCAGATCCCCAACCACTATAGCACCCAGCAACAATCGTCACCCTGGACACAATAACTTTTGCCTCGGGGCTGGGGATCCCACAGTTCAATGGATCCATTGTCTAGAATCGACTCTAGACATTGCAGGAATTCAAGGACACTGCCCTTATCTCCCAGCAACATATCAATAGCCACTGGCTGGAAATCCCAAAGAGGGATTGCAGGAGAATGAAGTTGGAAATTCCCCGCGGGGAGTTCAAAGAGCCCATTTAGGTGGGCATAGTATTCTTATGCAAGATCTTCAGATTGCCCCATGCCCCAGATTTCTCAGCATGGATGTACTACTTTCTATACTACATCACCACTCACAGTTAGACTTTCAACTGGCGGCCCTCATATCCAATCATGTGGACAAGCAGCTGAAGAGCGTTGTCTATAATTCCAAGTTCTACATGACATCTGTGTTATGGGAACTAGCACAACAAAGACTGGCTTTTCCAGGTTTGGGAATAGTTGGGGAGCTTGGAAACGGACCGGGCCAAATGACACCATGGGATTGCTATCCCCAAGTGCAATGGGAACTCAGTTTCTCAAACTTCTACCAGGTAAATGATCCTTTCATTTACCACAACATCTTAACACTTACTCAAGATTTTAGGTATCGACTGTCACAAGCGGAAATGACTCTGGTCAACACATATGGCTGCTATTTTATTCAATTCCAACATCACACCTACATTCAGGTGACCAGATTCAATGGGAAGCCCCATCTTCTTCCCTGGTATTGTGGGGATAGAATTATTCTTTTAGACTTCTGCCAGCAGATGATGGATATGCATGAT
Organism: Thuja plicata; assembly: GCA_018584345.1. Classification (NCBI taxonomy): domain Eukaryota; kingdom Viridiplantae; phylum Streptophyta; class Pinopsida; order Cupressales; family Cupressaceae; genus Thuja; species Thuja plicata. Next base: position 82,411 of record MU223392.1, read on the forward strand.
TTCTTTACATTGAAGAAGGTCATCAACGTCCCATTCTCATTCTCATGTGGGAATTATACATGTAGCCTCATCGTAGCCCAAGAGGCAGACAGTGAATTGAAAAACCTGGGGCTGGTGGAATTCCACCATGCTTGAAAGAACTATGATCCTCTCGACAAGATTGCCGCAGCACTTCCCCGGGCATCTCCGCCCCATGAAGTAGACATTGAGGATTTTTGGGCAGACTGCCAAGATAGTTTTGATCTCTGGGCCCAACAACATTCAAGGATGAGAAAAAGGCTTATGAAAACACTTGTCCTCTAAAATTTTTTGAAAGGTTTTCGAGATGATGGGTCAATGGAGGACCCAGCATACAAGGGGCAAGGTCTAGACAAATTAGATCTCCCTCCGGTGGACTGGGCCACCCGTGAGGAGCTAAAAATTGAAGGGGTATGTAACCCCATATTGGAAGCAAGTCACCACTATTTTTCTCGTGTGTGTCCCAAGAGCACCCAAAAGAAACCAACGGTCAAAAAGGCCATTCCCTCTTCAGCCGATGTTGGACCTTCTTCATCTTTCATAGCCGCTGAACCAAGCACAAGCAAAGGGAAAGAGAAAGAGGGCACCCCAGCCACAATACCTCCCCAATTTCTCACCCTCCTAATGGAATAACTAAAGCAACAAATGGAGTCGGCAAGGTTATCCCGCCAGTAGTTAAGCACGTAGATATCCTCTGGCCTCCAAGTAACTCCAATGGCTTCTACTCGCCTGATGGGATCCCCATTGTTGGCTGCAATGATGAGTAGACAGACCTTCACTAAGGCAGAGTCCACCAACATTCTAGATACTGGGGTCCCACTAACAAGAAAGAAGAAGAAGAGGGTGACCCCTACACCAAGCGCAGCTGCCAGTCCCGGTATGCCGGATGTGCCCCCGGTGGATGTTAGTTCAGACTTTCCCGAACTGGAAGATATTTCAGACTCCTCGCCCCCGCACGATGACTTCGATGACACTTTCTCAGCGGAAGAGCTCATGGACCTCCAACAAGCTATAAGTCATACGGTGGAGGAGATTATAGCTCAGGATAAAGGACAGGCCCCCATAGAAAAGAAAACCCCAGAAGAGAAGGATACATCAGAGCAAGAGGCCCAGGAAGAAGTACAAACCGGGCCCGAACAAGAGAAGTTGCTGGTCCACAAGTTAGAAAAAACACCAAGGAAACCCACAAATGAGTAACTAATGGTCGGGGAACCTAGACCCATGGGATCAACCGTACCCTTGATCATCATGCTCCAAACTCCTTTGGTTACTCTGGGTGATCAAGTGCCCCGGAGCACATTTGGTGAGGTAATAATGGCAGCCGCCTTGTTAAATTTTGGCCAAAGACCTCACCCACCTCCAAAGGATGTTCCGGTGAAGGAGAATGTTCCAACAGATGAGGCCGATGAGGCCCGAGAGCAGCAGTAGCAAATTCATCAAGAAGTCTCAGATAATGAAAATGCAGAATCAGCTGACACTGAGAGGGACGAGGAGGTCCCTGAAAATACAAGCAATATTGAGACCGGGGAAAAGGTTCCAGATAGTACAATGGAAGAGGCCAGCATGGCAGAAAATACTAAAGGTTCTAGAGAACAAGAAAAGGAACGAGAACAAGAAAAGGAACCAGAACAAGAGAGGGAGAAAGAGTCTAAAGACAATGTACATTCTGGGAACGTAACGCCAAATTTGGAAAGGAATCACAATGAGAAGGTCTTAATGGAAAAGCCGCCCCAATGGCTGGTCGAATCAAGCAAAAGGAAGGCCCTGACAGTAACATCAGGCACTATACTCTTATTGGCCGAGATGATGGCCAGGAATGCAGAGGCTAAAAAGCCCAAGAAAGCACGGACAATCCATACTCTTTGGACTAGTCCAACAGGTAGCACAGTTGTGACTATCGCAACACCCCCACTAGATGCAGATGTAGCGATCGTAAGGCCCTAATATTATAACATAACAGAGGTAGCACTGGGGAGGAGAGACAAGCAAGGCGAATGTGACTTGCTAATGGAGGCCACAAAAGCAATAGAGGCTAGATATGTCAAGCAGGGCCAAAAGCTAAAGGAGGAAAGAGAGACAAATGCCAATCTCCTTGCACTTCTGGCAGAACTTACACAGCCTTTGGCTGAGGTCCACCCCGGAACCCCTTCCTTCGGATTGCTGCTTGCACAGGGTGACATGGACTCTCTACGTATCATGAAGAGGAAAGCGCAGGCTGTAGATGGGTGGGCCACTGAGCAAGTGGCCGCCATGAGACAATTTCTGGCGGCGTCCCTCCCAGACCTTTATCGGGTCAACATTCTTCTTAGCCAGGCAAAGGGCTCCGCTCTTATATGGGAGAAAGATTTAGCAAAGTATGAAAAATGGAAGGCTAGGCTTTAAGAAATCTGCAACATAGGAGAAGAAGTCACCATAGAGGCGGGGATTTTGGGAGACGAATCATATGATTCCCTCCAGGCCCAGTACTCTAGACTTGTCCTCAGGATTGAGGTATGCAAGGAACTGGTTAAGGCCTTGAAAGAAAAAGTGAAAGCGGCCCAATACCCCTTGGGTTTGTTTCAAGCATTCATGGCTGGAGTATCACAAGTCGATCCCTTCACCACCAGAACATGTACCCCGGAGGACTATGTCCTTAGAAAGTTTGATGAGCGGATGGAATCCCCTGTATCCGCCTGTCAGAGATTTTGACCAGGGCAGGCTATCTAGATTGTCCAAGTCAATGATCCAATTGCATGATGCCATCAAGATGGTGGATGAATTATGGAACGAGGCCAAGGATGTTTAGGAAGCATTGGAGGCTATTCGTAGCCGGTGGGATAGCATCAGAAATGTAGATGAAGAAAGCATAGGCCAAGTGTTAGAGGCTTGGGAAAAATCATAAGAAATGATAAAGTTCTCCGTAGTCTAGAGAATCCCGCCAACCATTTATCAGTTGTATTCATTCATTCTTTCAGAACGCAAGTTCCTGAATCCCAGAATTCTAGATCCTGCATTTTTTGTATTCTTTAAGTGACCCATGTTCCAGTTTCCAAGGCCGACCGATCACTTTCAAGGCAGTTAATAAAGGTTTTCAGAAGGTAGGTAACCACAACAAGGCACGTCAGCTCGACCAGAGGTTTCTGACAGATGGTCTTCCCAAGGCGCCGCTTCAACGTTACACCTGGTGTATCAGAGATAGGACGTCGCTTTCCCATTTATGAGGCATGTAGCCTCGATCCTTGGGGGATCAGATTTCTTCTTTTCTCCTCTTGGCTCTCTTCTCGAAGCCGATTCTTCCATTCCTCTTTTCTTTTCTTATTCTTCTGACATGTCAAATCTTCTCCATCTTGAGGTCTTTTGTAGCGTGGCGCAGGTAGTACCAGCCACCAAAAATAGTATTATATTGTAAAGTGTAAAATAAGTTAGGTTAGTTTTAGGTCAAAGCTTGTGTATAAATAATAAGTCTGACCTCATTCCAAGGGTCGGCGAAATTGATGATTTTGCAATCGATAGCTAATAGCAATTTGGTTTTCTTAGTTCTTAGTTGCAGAGCTCAATGCTCCTTAGTTTTGAGCTTTCAGTAGTTAAATGCTCTCTTGGAGCCACCATTGTAACATGCACCAGTGCTTGCTAGAGATATGTTAATGAAGAAGGAAGAGTTCTTGATGCAGGAGCATCCTGGGTGTAAGGGCAATCTTGCATCACCCAAAAATATTTCTGTTTTCTTTTCAATAAGGGCTACCTTGTGCAGAGCTGCTATTTATGGAAACTTGCTATTTTTAGTAAGTTG
>MU223392.1:89338-105646 GCA_018584345.1 Thuja plicata
TATATATATATATATATATATATGTTACTATGGCATTTGACATGTCATTCGATTCTACTCACTAATAAGTTAGAATTTCTATAGGATAGAGGGCTAAGGGAGGAAGTCACTTGGAAATTCCATAGGACATTTCATTTTTCATTGAATATGTATTGAGATATAAAATGTTTGTAGGTAAAAGATTGTGAAACCTCACACACAAAAAAATGAACAAAACACCATTCCAAAATGAATAAAATAAACTGATTAAAAATAATAGATAGAGTGGATGTTTAATTGTCTTGTAATATACTTAGATGATTGTGTACATTGAGCATCGATTTAGCTTGCTTTGTTCCAATAGAAGTATAAATGAAGATATAATAAATAAGGAATGAGACATGTAGATAGGGAGAGGTAGAAGGTGAGATACAAATAAACAAAGATAAGATAGAAAGGAAGAGATGTAAAAATATAATGGCTCGAAGAAATCCAGATAGGAATCATATTATGAACATGTTCTATTTATTTATTATAAATTTATTTTTAAAATAATGATATAAAAATTTATTATATTTAATATTAAAAATATCACATAAAATAAATATATTATAATATTTATAAATAATATATACCACCTAATTCTATTTAATATTAGAATTATAAATTAATAAAACTAAATTATATTATATAATTAATTAAACTAGCTTATTTATATAATAAAAATATATTAAATATTATTAAGTTTCCAAATATCTTAAGAATTTTAACTAAAGGGAAAACCTTGCGAGTCAGTTAAACCGTTCAAATAGAGTAAAGCGGATTAATTAAGGATATCAAATTTCTCTTGATGTTGAATATTAATTAATTAAATCATTCATATATTGGAGATTTCTCTTGATGTCCTATATTCTCATCAAGTTTCTCTAAGTAATGGTATCCTGTTGTTTCATTTCCAGTTCTGCGATCTAACTTTTTCATTTCGATTCTATTTTTAGTCTATTTTCTCAGATTCTAATAGTAGTGAGTTTCTTTTGAAATTTTTTGGAGATCTAAAATTGATATTCATATTCCCTTCAGAATTAGTTCAATATTTTCGTATAGTGAATATATGTTCATGTTTTATCATTGCTAAATCTATTGTTGATGGTTAGTTGAATTAATAGAGAGATATTTCTCTCACAAAATTTGATTACTTTGAGTTCATGCCCTAGTTTCATTGGTTACCTCAATGTTTATGGGGACTATCTACTCTCCAAATAGTGTGGGCTTCACGTTATATAGCTTCAATAATTGTTACCTAGAAAATAGCACGTGAAGTTCTTTTTAGATGATGCATTAACAAGGACCTTAGTGTAGGATGATATGTAGGTATGATGGATACCATGTAACATAGAAATCATTTTCCCAAATAATTTTTAGTGATACTTGATAATATAGAATTCTATGATGGTATAATTGTGCTCTTTTATATTGAGATAAAATGTTCATAGTTTTTAGTATGCTAAATTTTTAGTTATCGGTGTCATGGTACATATTTACTAGAAGAATTATTATCTACCAATATTCGAATTTTCTTATAACAAAAAATCTCCTAAGAAAGTAGCAGCCCTGAAAGTAGATCCCTTATTTTTTCAAGACTCTAAGATGTCACTTTTGCAAATTTTATATTTTACTTTGTTTCAAGGTGTTTCATTAGTAAATTCTACTAAATATGTCCGTGGGAATATAGAAAGAGAGACAAAACATGAATAGGAGAGGGAAGAGATATAAAGTGAAAGAGAGATAGGGAAAAGTAGGAGAGAGGAGGAAAGAAAGAGAAAAAGTGTGATAGAGGAGAGAGAAAGATATCTATGTCACTCTACCATTTGACATGTCATTCAATTGTACTAAGTAATAAGTTGAAATGTCTACAAGACAAAGGGCTAACGGAGGAAGTCACTTGGAAATTCCATAAGACATTTCATTTTTCATTGGATATACATACTAAGTTATATAATCTTTGTAGGTAAGAGATTGTGCAACCTTACACGGATAATTTTTTTTTTTTTAACAAAAAGCCATTCCAAAATTAATAAAAGAAACTAATGAAAAATGATAGATGGAGTGGATGTTTCAATTGTCGTGCAAGCTACTTAGATGAATGTGTACCGCTGAGTGTCGAAGTCTTCTTACTTTGTTCTACTAGAAGTATAAATGAAGATATAACAAGCAAATGAGACAAGTAGATACCTAGGGAGAGGTAGGAGGAGAGATTAAAAAAAGACAAAGATAAGATAAAGTGGAAAAAATATAGAAATATAATGTCTAGAAATTCACATGCAAAAGTATTTGCCTATACATAATTATAGTTATAATATTTGATATAATTTAATTAAGTATAATAATTTGTATAATAATTACAATTTTATTAAAAATAATAATCTTTTTTTTTTGCAATGATCGGCGGTTCTAATCTGGAAGGCATGCAAGTTGGCGCTTTCGTACCCCTTGCTGGCACTGCGATTTCAAACGGATCTGACATTGGTTTTGGCGCCAACCCGCAAACGCATACGAATGATAGGTGTGATCTCTCCAATCTTAACTCTGCATCTTTTCGTTCTCCTCCCCTTACTAAGGTAGTACCTCCCATTAATTGCCCGCCCCCAATCTCTTCGATCCCAATGTCTGCTGACATTAATATCCCACCTGCTTCCCAGTCCTTGACGCCTATCTCTGTCCAGACCTCGGCTCCTGCTAAAACTAAGTCCTTTCTGGAAGTCGTTGCAAACACTGCCTCTGCCATCAACTCTAGCGCCAGATTCAATCCTTCAACCAACAATGAAGCCAACCAATCTGGTAAGAACCGTGGGTCTCCTTCCTCCTTCGCTATCTCTCCTAATCTTGAAATGTTAGTGGAAATCATGAAGGAAAAAGATAGGTTACGAAACTCTGCTATCTTTTTTCTGCTGTTGAAATTAAAAAATGTCCTTCAAGGAAGTTTATGGATGATTGGTTCCATAACTTCTGGAACCTTAAGCTTGGACATCATATTTCCTTTTGTAGGCAGATCCAAAAAGGCCTATTTGTTATTTTCTTCAATAATCATGAATCCCAGGCTGCTATCCTGCAAATGCAGTACTGGATTGTTGGAAACACATCTTTTCATGCCCTTGCGTAGACATCTGAGGCCATCCATGAGGAGGTCATAGCGCTTTCAGCTCCTAGATGGATCTTGGTCAAACAAATTCCCCCTTTTCTCTGGCGTTTCTTACCACAGCTACTTGAACCAATTGGTAAGTTTATCAGAATGGATGATTCTGTGTGACTTATCCCACACATGGACGCTAGGGTGTTAATCTCTTTGAATCCTGGTAAGGAACTCCCAAGTGATATCAGTATTAACTTATCTAGTAGTGATGTTTTCACATGCCCTATTGAGGTTCTTGGTAGCCTAAACGCCTATTTCCTCTGCAGGAAGGAAGGACACCTTAGGAAAGATTATCCCATTATCAAGCGACACCTGACTCAGACTAAACCTACTCAAACTAAAAATTCTCCTATTTTAGACAAACCTGAACCCACGGTGAATATCACACCTCCTGTGAGTAAATATTCCTACCCAAGATAAAGTTACCCAACCGAACCTGAATCTTGACATCGTGACGGACACCACTTTGCAAAATTTGGATGACTGTGCTGATGGATTTCAAACTGTCTCCAAGAAAAGGAAGAAGTGAATTAATAGGCAGGGTAATGTCTTCCCGTCTCCTGCTCCTACTATCCCCAACTTCCAAACTCTCGCCATTCCAGTTGGTATTCCCAGTGAAAACCCCTCTGCCACCTCCTCTAGCCATATCAAACTTCCCACCAAAAACTTCAAAGAGATTATTGATGGCTTTGTTCTTGAAATTATTCCTGCCAACCCTATCCTTGGCTTGAATTCCAACCCCACTATGGATCTTGACCCTGTCTCGCCGACCTTATCTGATAATGAAAATTTTGATCTTAAAGACAACCTCCTCATGGCTAGAAGGAGAGGGAGACCTTTGGGGTCAAAGAACAAAAACTCTGCTACTAAGAAACAGGGCAGCTTGGTTTCAATGGGAGATACTCCCTTAATGGAATCTTTTGGCCCTAATGCATCCTCTTCCATTAATAGTTCATCATGAACTGCATTTCGTGGAATATAAGGGGCCTGGAATGTCCTGATAGGAAATTTGTGATTAAGCGTTTTCTTAATTATTATAAATCCACTGATATTATCATGCTGCAAGAAATTAAAACTAATGGATTCACCCTTGAATCCAACCTTAATTTTCTATGGTCAAATGCTACCAAATTTGTCACTAATCATCCACAGGGAAGAGGGGGTGTTGCCATTCTGGTAAACCCTAAATGGGATCCTTATATCACTAGCAGTGGCATCTCCCCCTACAATAGAGCTATCTGGATTAGGCTAAGATACAATAACTTGGTTTTTGGCATCTGTTCCGTGTATGCCTCTAATGACTACAAGGAAAGAGCCTCTCTTTGGTCTTGGTTAGCCTCTCTCCCTAATATCCCCTGGCTGATGGGAGGTGACTTCAATATGATCGAGCATCAGGAAGACAAATTGGGTGGTCTCCCCTCTGCTTGGAAAGATTCTAAGAATTACCATTGGAATAAGCTGAAGCAGGATAAGCTTCTATTTGACCCTTTGACTGGCAATAAAGATTCTAACCTGGGAATTTGGTACACCTGGTGTAACTCACAAAAAGGATCTTCCAGGATTTACTCTAGATTGGATCATTTTTATCTCAATAATAATTTTTTCTCTGTTGCCCCGGATGCTAGTGGGAATTTAGTTCTGGTTTCTCCCACCACCCTCTCTGACCATCACCCTATATCTATCTCTGCTAGATTTAGAGGAACCCCTGCCCTTAGTAGGATTATCAACCCTAAGTTCATTCTTAACACCAGCCTTCTGGAAGATGATGATATCCTTGCGGCTATTAGCATTATCAAATGTCTCAACAGAACCTAGTATCCTAACATCTCTCATTCTGAGAGGTAGAGCATGGACATCCTTGCTTGGCAAAATCTTTTGAGGAGTGTTGGTCAAAACAAAGCCAAGGATTTTAGATTTTATGAGAAGAAACTTATTTCTAACCTTAACAGTGCTGAAGCCTGCATTCAAGCCGACTCGACTGATCCCCTGCTTGTCCATCAAGTTGCTAGCGCTAAGGAAACTCTTAGGCAACATCAACAGCGCCAAATTAAGGGTACGCAAATTTGGTCTAGAGCTCACTGGCTCCAGTATGGTGACAGGGGCTCCAAATTCTTTTTCAACCTCATTAAACAAAAGCATACCAATGAATCTATAGATATAGTGGTTATTGATAATCAGGAGATTTCTGATGTTGAGAGCATTAAAAAGCCTTTGTTGATTTCTATAAAAATCTGTTTGCTTCTGAAGACACCATGGAAGCTAGATTACTTAGAGACTAATGCAGATCCCTTATCCCTAGGAGATTATCTGACATGGATACCTCCCTGCTTAATAATAATATCTCCCCGGATGAGATTAAAAAAGCTATAAACTCTCTTAAGAATGACAAGACGCCTGGCCCTGACGGTCTGCCGGTTGAATTCTACAAAGCTAACATAAAGTGGATTTGTAAAGACCTTCTTGAAATCTATAATGCTCTTAGCTACAGATCCTTGGGCAGCTCCATTAATATTGGTATCATCAAATTAATTCCTAAAGATGGAGATAAGACCTTAATCAAGAATTGGAGACCTATCACTTTGCTTAATGTTTCTTACAAAATATTTGCTAAGATATTGGCTCTCAGACTTGAAACCATCCTCCCCAAGTTTGTGGGTTCTACCCAAACTGTATTCATAAAAGGTAGGTATATCCTTAAGAACTTGATTACCAGCTGGGAGGTCGTTAATTGGGCTAAGCACTCCCAACAAAACTCGGCTATGTTTTTATTGGATTTTGAAAAGGCTTATGACAGGGTTGAGTGGAATTTTGTTACTATGATGTTGGAAGCTTTTGGCTTCCCTCCCTTCTTTTGTAGCTCTGTCAAGATGTTACTTAAAGATGCCTATGCCCAAGTTGATATCAATGGCTCTCTCTCTAAACCTTCCCTTTAGGCTGCTCCATTAGACAAGGATGTCCCTTGGCCCCTGCCCTTTTTGTCATTGCGTCTGATGCTCTTGGTTACATTCTCAGGGATAACTCCTTATCCCCAGCGGTTAAAGGTATTACTCTCCCTAATGACACTAGTCTTATCAATTGTCAATTTGCTGATGACACGACGATCTTCCATGAAGCTACGGAAGACAAATTTGTTGCTTTAATTAAGAAACTCAATTTTTTCTATGATATCTCTGGTGCTCAGCTTTCTCAAGCCAAATCCATTTGCCTTGGATGGAAAGATCAGCCGCCAGATTGGTTTAAGAATTATAGTTTTCAATGGGGAGGCCCTAACAAGATTGTGAGGTATCTTGGTATTCCTTTCTCCCTGGATCCTTCCCTTAAAGATATGTGGCTCTGGGTTAAAGAGAAGATTGTCAAAAAGCTTAACAAATGGCATAACCACTCCTTATCCCTTGCTGGCAAAGTTCAGGTCTGTCAAAAAATCCTGTCTTCCTACAATATTTACTATGCCTCGGCCTGGATGTTTAACAATTATCAGATCCTTGAAATTCAAAAGGCCATCGGGAATTACCTCTGGTCTGATGGCAAAGGGAATAAGAAGCTTCATGCTGTCAAGTGGGAATGGTGTCATGTTGACAAGCTCCTTGGGGGTCTTGGGCTAAAGGACTTAAAACCTAGTGGCTTAGCTCTGGCCTCCAAATGGATCTTTCACGCTTTAGATGGGGATGAGCCGTGGAAAGTCCTGATTAGAAATAATATTGAAAGGGGTCACCCCAAGAGTGCTAAGTTCTGGAAGAACTTACCCTTTTGTGATTTAATTTGTGGTAACTTCACCATTGTTGTTCAAGGTTCTGCTATTTTCAAATCTATCTGGAAAGCTTGGAACCGTGTCCGACCGTATATCACTAATAAATAGTTTTACGATGACAAGAAGATCTTTGGTGAAAGATCCATTTGGTGGAATCTGCAGTTGGTTGGTAAGCCTTTAGCCCTCTCCCAAGGTTGCTCTACCAAGCATTGGTCCACCTTGGGCATCTCTCAATTTGTTGATATCTTTGATAATGATAATCTCATGTTGTGGAATGAGCTGAAGAACAAATTTAACATTCCCTCGTCCCAAAAGAAAACCTATAATATGCTCGTCAAAGCTTGCAAAGACATCCCCTCTCTCTGCCATGTTGACTCTGATAGGTTTCTTAATATCAAATGGCCTAATGGAACCATTATAACCAAGCTTAAAGCCAAAAACATATACTCTGTTATTGATTATAATGATTCCATCATCAGCCATGTCAACAAAGTCTGGTACACTGATCTTGATATCCCCAATTGGAAGAAGCTCTTTGATAAACTTTGGAAAAGTATGATTGATCCTAAGATCAAATGTTTTAAATGGTTGCTTATTTTGGATAGACTTCCTATCAGAAAGAGCTCTGCTGAGATGTACTATTGTAATATCTGTAGAACCCCGAAAACGGGGAGGCATATCTTCTTTGACTGCGGTTTTGCTAAAGAGATTTGGCTCATGTTTGGTATCTCTATTCCTACCAAGTATAATATCTTTGAAATCATTACTGGTCATATTGATGGGATTAAAAAAGACACTAATCTTTTTTGGAACATTCTTTCCTCTAACATCTTATGGCAGATTTGGAAATGCAGGAACGAGGAGAGGTTTAAAAACATTCCCAGGGTCCTTACTGAGTCTTTTTGAAGTCTCATACATTTTTATTTTTTTTCGCAGGTTCATATTACGATGAAGGTTGATAAAGACAAATTCAAAAGGCTACTCAATACTGGTCATGCCACATTTTTTGCTCATGAAATCAAGGACGCCCACTTGTGGAGAAGGCATATGGACAACATCTATCTTTTCGAACAAACCATCAAGAAACTCAACAAAGAAGTTAGAAGCTCCAGCAAGAACACCAATGGCAACATGATCCTCTTGCTCAACCAAATTCAGAATCAGAAAAATGTTGTTTGGATGGAAGGTAGCCTGGGCCGGACTGCTTGGGTGGACACTCATGAAGATCTGCTGCATTAATCTTTCTTATCTATTTTTCAAACTCTCGTTCTTGGCTATGTTTCTCTGATACTCTCTTGTGGAGGCTTTGCCTCTTGTAACTTTTGATACTCCTCCGTGGTTCTTTGTATCTTTTTGATCCCCTTATATATAATACAAAAAAAAAAAAAAATCTAATAATAGTTGACCCATAATTTTTAAGTAAAAATTATTTATTTATATAATAATTTTTATCAATTTAATATTTTAAAAAAAATTAATATAAAATTTGTGTAATTGAGAGACAATAATATGTAAAAATTATTATAGTGTTTCTGTAAAATTCGCAAGACCCCAAACTTATTATCCAATAAGCGTGAAGAAAAATGATTTTCATCATTTTATAATATGAATATTTCACATCTATTCTTTAAAAAAAATTAAAATTAAAAAAAAAAAAAAAATACTGAATTGTAATTGGTTGAAATTTTTTGTTTTAATAACTAGTGAAGAAAAACTCATAGCAATAGTATATAGTAATATATTATATTTGATATAAAAAAATATCATACAAATTTAAATATATAATAATATACTTAACACATAATATAATTAAAATAATATATAATATAATTTTATTTTATATTAGAATTATAAATTAGTATAGTTAAATTATAGTATATAATTAAATACATAAACTCATTTATAGAATAAGAATATGTTAAATATTATTAAGTTTCCAAATATCTTAAGAATCCTAAATAAAAGAAAACGCTAGAGAAACAATTAAACGGGTTCAAAGAGAGTAAAGCAGATTATAAAAGGAAAAATAATTGAAGGAACTGAATAAAATAGAGAGAAATGAATAGGAGCCTACATGCATGATGCGGGAATTGTGGTATTTGCGCTCCTTCATTGAGATTGGTTATTTCATGTTTCTGTTTGCATTGACTGCTTTCATCCCATGCAAACAAAGGGAAAACAGACAGCACAACTCCTTTTTTTTCATTTTTATTTATTTTTGTATAGAAAAGCTAAACTTTAAGTAAGTATTAAACTCACTTTTATATTTAAAACTCGAAGTTTATTTTTTATTAATTTAAAAAAACAAAATGTCATTTATTTAAACCTTTTTCCCATTCCTTAAAAAAATAAATGGATAGAAGGAGCCTCCGTGCATGATGCGGAATTTGTGGGATTTGCGATCCTCTATTTGGATTGACTGTTTTATGAAATGCAAAGTGAGAATAAAGAGCACAACTCCAGTTTATTTATTTTATTTTTACAGTTAAACTTTAAATAGGTATTAAAACTGTTTTATTAACGTACTTTTTTATTAATTTGGAAAAGTGTTATTTATTTAAATATATATTTTTTTCCATCTCCTAAACCTTGTTTAAATAGAAGAAAGATTATGTATTTGAACATAAATTTTGAAGTGAGGGTTTGAGGGAAGAAATGGGAGAAAAAAGTGAGAAGATGAATTTGTCAAGGATGGAGGAGGGAGTGCAGAAGATTGATGGGCAGTGGTTAGAGTGGGTGATTCAAAGAAATTATAAAAGAAATTATAGAGTTGCAGATAGTGAGAATAAATTTCACGAGGTGTGGCGCAGTTCGATGGCCGACGTGTGTACTGGGCTTCCCTTTTCCAAATTGGTAGCTACCTTCCACAAGATATATGGAGGACATGAAATCATGTCAAATTCCCCTCCTCAACTGCAACTGCAAAACCAAGAAAACAGTGATTTTCCTGAGAATGAGGACTTTCCAGATCTGGATTTCCATGTAATAGAGGAGATTTTGCGAAGACTTCCAGTGCCTTCGTTGTTGAGGGCAAAGATTGTTTGCAAAGACTGGAATCAGGCAATATCGGCCACAACTTTGAATCTCGTTAATGGTAAAGATAATCATGTATTTGTGATGCAGCACATGGTGGTGGGGTTTGAAAGAATCGCCTTGTTCAGTAGGGCACTGAACCGGTGGTTTCAAATCCCCTTACTACCCCAGGAGAGACGGAGAGGTTGGAAGTCTGAGCAGCTTGATGGCCAGCTCTACCTTTGTGCTGCTGCAGCAGGGGTTTACCTCTTTCTTGATTGGGATCATACACATCGTAAGCCCCTCATTATTATTAATCCTATAACCTTGCAGCGCAGGGAGTTGCCTCCTCTTCCAGACCACTATGAATGGATGGAAGGAACGGCTGTGGAACTCATTGTCCACTCTCACCACTTCGATATTATTGCTTTAGGAATCGCAATAAGAACATCAGCTTCTTGTGCTTTGCTCTACAACTCAACAACAAATGAGTGGACGACCGTCCCTGCCAGACTTGCCGTTCTGCAAGATGTCCTTCTTACTACTGGCTACTGGATAAGACACCCTTGGAGGAGTGTTTTGCACAATGGTGTCATCTACTTTACACAGGACTATGGTGGTCAGCTAGGTTGTTATGACATTGCCTCTAAGGAGTTTAAGTTTAGAGAGATTGAAGGAAGGTTGCCTTCAGATATTGATTATCATGATCGTGGTAATAATCCTCATTCCTCTTTACCTTCCTTAGTTGTGTGTAATGGAAAGCTGCTTTTGGTGGGGAGGTTAGAGAAGGGGGTAGGAGGGCCCATATGGGGCAGATTCCCTTTCATCGAGCATTCAGTTGTCGGGATATGGGAGTTGTATAATGATATCACATGGTGTTGGTCTCTGATTTCAGAGACTCCCCAGGATCTATTAGAAGACACAGTGAAGTCATCGCATGGAACAGATTTCTTGGTTGCTGCTTCCTCAGATATAATTTGGCTTACTATTAGAGGAAGCAGGAATTTGTTGACCCTTGATTTGAGATCTATGGAATGGAGTGTGCTACCAGGCTGCCCAGCTGAAGATATTGTTGATACCTTTCCAAGGAGCGCAGTTTCTGGAACTTTGTCTATTGACAACTTTTCATTGTTCCACTAGTATCTACTATTAAGACCACGAACATTTTTTCTTTAATATGTGCTATTCTTTCATACATTAATTTCAATTTTACAGGCTTCTGTAGATTCTACAGTGCCAACAAATTGGCCGCCTCTAAAGTATAGTTGGCAACATCTTTTGGATCCTCTGTCTTGTTTCTATCATACATTTTGACAAGTTTCACTAGAGCAAGCATTCGATCCTCTATTTCAGCTGCACAATCAGTCAACAATCATATTCATTATGTATTCTTTTTGTTTTTACAATCTAAGAAAACTCAGACAATGAAATTCATTTACAAAATTTGCTGAAATTTGATCCAACTCATGTAAGAAAAACTAACACCATATCTTAATGTACATTCAAACAAAATAAAACTGTTATGCGATGTAGATTCTCTAAGACCCACTGGGAAATGTGTATTAGATCGTGTAGTTTGATATAGTTCATCAAAGAAAAACTCAGACAATCAAATTTAAAAATTATTCACACCTTATCTTCAATATTTACATTTCAAAGAAAACAAAACTCTTATGTAATGCATATTCAGCACAAAATAAACTGAAAAGGAAAATAATAACATTATATTTATCTTTATTTTTCTTGGTTTCATTGTCTGATAATTTTTTACCATGGACATTTCAAATCACATTAGAAGATCCATCATTAGAATGAAAGAAAACAAAGAAAAATTCAAAATATATGAATATTATTAGTCACTTTCACGTTGATCCATAAACAGAGTCTCCAGAAAGCCAGGGCACATAAGACTAACCATAATATCGTATGGTATCAGCTGGAGCCTCAAAGATTCAGCCAGTCTGAAAACATATTTTGTTGTTGAAATTGTGTGGTATTTGCTGACCTCTGCAGCCTACCGAAAACAAACAAATTAATTAACATGGTTAAGAAGAAAAATCATGGACTCTTTTGAAACATAGAACATGCTGAAAAGGACAATCAGAGATTCATATGAAAAAGAGAAGATGGGCAATCAGAAAAATGATAGATGCATCTTGAAATCCGTTACATGACCATTAAAAAAATGTTATGTTTGTTGAGCTTTTATGATTTGGTTTTATTGTGAGAATGGATGGTTATGTGAAGTAGTTCAATTAATAAATGGAAGATGGTTATGGACATAAATAGTTTTATCGAATAGTTTAGAAACTCCTATGTCCAGAGTGAATTCCTTAAATAACTTACCAAATTGTAAAGCCTTTTCTAGCTGTGTCCCAGCCTATGGTAAAATAAGAGCTGTGCAACCGGGTATGGACAAGTATCATAGCATTTAAAAAGTGGATTTTTTTTTCAGCTAATTAAATTCAAAGATGGGCACTTATCATCATTGTTTTTAACCAATGCAGAATTATCTTCCATTGGGTCAGAAGAAAGTTTCTGCACATTTTCACCAGCCATGATCATTTGATCTGCAATAGACTTTGTTGCTTCCTGCAATCCAATATATTCCTGAGTAGATAGTCAAAAAGCATTTGTATGACATATGTATAGATATTTAGTAGAGGCATGCGATGGTGATTTCTAATAAATGCTCTATTGAAACAAAGAGGAATCAAATTTAGACAGCTTAAGATTTCCGGAGTCCAACCTTCTCATCGTCAATTACAAAGAAGATATAAAGGTCATCTGCAGCAAAAGAAAGCTCTAGAGTCTAGACTCATAAAAATATAAAATCTAAAAACCCACAAAATTTCCTGAGTGCAACCTTGTCAGAGTCAATTGAGGTGATTGCATCAAAGGGACAATGTCTCCAGCTAAAGAAGGATGATTAAAAACCCCAATATCTTGTTTTCATAAATAGAAAATATTAAATATTTAAAATATTGTGAAACTGAAATTGGAATCACAGTCATTCATGGACATCTATAAGCTCCAAGTAGCATGTATTTGCAACTCATAAAGTTTAATATTCCTACCTGTACTAAAGCAGAGGAATTTTTATCCACGTCCTCACAAAAAGAAAACTCGACAATATCCTCTCCTGGATCTGACTTGTCAGCCAAGTTCAAATCTTCTTCAAATTTAGCAGAAAAGCACTTATCATCGATTTTTGTTATTGGTGGTAGTATATCATCCATAAAGTCAGAACAAAGTTTCTGCATATTTACACTAACTGTGCTTATTTGATCAATAAGCCTTGTTGTTTCCTACCATCAAAAATGTTCTTGATTACTCATTGTGAATTTGAAATCGTTTCTAAAATTTAAAGTAAACTATGTAATGATAATTTCTTGTACATGGTAAACTTTAAAAAACAAATGTAAACATCCTAACATAGCAAGAGAGCAACCTTCCCAGAATCATAATGAAGGGCAGATTGTGGAGGTAATCTCTCTAGCTAAAACAAGAGTAACAATGAAATCACTCAGCATACTATTTTTGTTAATGGTAAAATATTATAATGAATTATATTATGAAACAAATTAGAATTATGACTATCCAAAAATATTTTTAAACTCTAAACTGCAACTCTGAGAAGTTAAGAAAGTATGATACTCCTACCTGTATTATAGCAGGACGACTTTTGTCCACTCCCTCGCAAATTGCTTTAAACTTTTGACACATGAGGTCAACCCAAGATATTCCTTTTGATGGAATCTGTAAGTCTAACCGAAAAGAACCCTCTGGGACCATTGTGTACAAGTATGTCTTTATACTGGGCACTTGAAATAAGTCTCCTCCTCCAAACACAGACTCTAACTCGAAGCCCATCAAAAGTTATGGGGTCTGCAACCTACTGGTTAAACCACTCTGCCAGTCACATAGGGATGCCCGGTTAGGGTTTTAGTCATATCTCCTTGAAACCGCCACCAATCTATCTGAGACCAAATGCAAAGTAAAATACACTCCCATATCTCTCATTTAAACCAGGTTTTAGGAATTTCCCATGGTTACATCGGGAGATATGAGGTTTGGAAGTCGACAGACCTAGTTTTCTCCAAAATAATGACTTCCAGATGACTGTGACACAATATCTCCTTTATTTCTCCACCTCAGGACCTCTGGTTGGATGTAAAAGAAAGCTAAGACATATTCCAAACTTCCTATAAGATTAGATTCATCATTTCAATCCGTACAGGATTGGGCACAATCAAAAACCAGTCCAATTACACAAAGAAATGCAGTTTATGTATTCAATTTTGCAAATTCACCTTACAAATCTTCTCAACAACCCTTTGTGAATAGGATAAAGATCTCACAAAGTATATGGAATACCCTGAGCCCAACCACCATTTGCTGCATTTTTAAAATGGTAAACATTCTAATTAGGATATAACCTGTCTAATCTACGATAAATCCTCCTTTTACCTTGTTGAAATTTGCACCATGTGTATCACAAGCACTTGAGTTCACTCTTCTTACCAGCCACGGGATCAAATAATCTCAGTTTATTAACAATCCTACACCAAAAGAATCATTCCTCTCCTTTCTATTCAAATTTGGATCCACCATACTTGTCAGAGGGGCTTTCTATCATATTAAAGTCTCCACCTAGCACCCAGGGCACCTCTTCCAACTGTGACAACCACTTCCACAATTCGATCCTTTCCTGATAGTCATTGGATGAATAGAATGAAGAAGTACCCACCATCTTATCTTTGGCCTTAAGAATGACCCAAACTTCTCTATTGTAGGGAGAGCACCCCCACTTAATGACCTTATCATTCTATTTATGGTTGAGCAAAATAGTTGCTCCCCCCTTACCTCTTCTATGGTTGGTTTTGAAAAAAATTGCATCTCTCCAAATACAGTTCAAATTGGTTTCAAGTGCAACACGTCAATGTTCCTCTGAGTTCTCAAGAATCTATTAATCACATATTTTCTATCAAGGGATTCCAACTTCTGGATGTTCCAAAAGATACAGCTAAGTTCCATATCACAAGTTAAGGTTCAGTCTCCATAGGGCCCTAGGACAATTGGTAGCATTTAGGCAACTAGCCACTTGAGCCTCTTAAAGCTACCTTATAAGAAGAAGTAGAGCCCCTAGGCCTACCTCTCCTCATTTTTATAATAAAAACATGACTTGACCTTGTCGAAGAGGTAGTGTCTCTTTTGATTCCTTTTTTCCTATTGGGGTTAACCTCATTCTTGCCCTTCCCAAGCTCAATGCTCACAGTGGGTTCTGACAGAAGTTTATCAAAAGAGAGGGGTATATATGGTACAATTGCCTATTGATCTAATTTATTATCTTCTTTTAAGTCTATCACCTTAGTCCCTCCAATGTCAGGGACATGCTCATCATACTGGGTAGAAGAAGATCCATCCTTGGTACCATCCTGGCCAAGTCTACTAGGAGAGGAGGAGCACGCATACTCAGCATCAAAAATTTTAAATTGTTGTCTAACATCTCTAGAAGTAAGAAAGCCAAAATTAGTGCCAAAATTAGTCTCATGGGAGATGGGCTTCTCAACCCTAGTATCAATATGAAGACTAGTCTCAAGGGTTGGAGACACAATACCCACTGTCATGGTCCCATCATCCAATGACTATCAAGAAAGGATCGAATTCTAAAACAATTTCTAAAACAAGCCTCAATAAATTAAGAAATGATCCAATGACTAGTTTTCGAATTCGAATTTCTAAAACAAGCCTCAATAAATTAAGAAATGTCTAGACTCTAGAGTCTAGACAATAACTTATAACATAAGAGTAAAACTTTTATTTATCTTAAACCTCGGAAAGCGAATAGAATAAAATAGACATGATTTTGAATACAAAGATAGAAAAAGTTACGATGCATGCAGCGAGTTTGGACAGTTTTGTTGATGTGAGTTTTGTACCACTACATAACATATAGGACTAAACGCTTGATACGGGGTATCAAACACTCAACCCTCTCTTGAAAAGTATATACTCACAAAGGACGTGAGGAAACACTCCAAGGTTCTTTACCTGTGGATCCTAACTCAGTTAAATTGATGTGATTTGCTGGTAATCACGTCGGCGGGCTTACGTTATTCATTCAAGGACTTCGGATTCTGGCTATGATGGTGATGGGACTTAGCTTTTCAATGTATATTCAATTGATTCCTTCTCCTTAATTTCACTTCCAACTTCACTCATCTAACTCCCACTATCAAGCTACTCACAGCTTTGCTACTACTCCTATGGAATGGAAAGATTAGCAAATGGACGGGGATCAAACCTAATGAAAGCTTGCCAGCGGCGCTACCTCCATAGATGCAATGATTCTAGGGAAATTCTTAGAATTTTCACA
>MU223392.1:110144-121396 GCA_018584345.1 Thuja plicata
AACTCAAAATAAGGTCATTTCGGGACGCAGTGAAATTTACTAAAAATAGACATACTAAAAATAGAAATTTCCAAAAATAGCAAGTATGTCAAGACATTCACAATTTTACTGACATTCTTTTTTGAAAAATCAATTCTCATTCACACTTGACCTAATTCACAGACAAACACATAGTTTCCATTCTAGGAGCCAAATGGACAACACTTTTCTAGACTTGGCCAAATTTTACCAATTCTCACATCAAAGCACGGGGAACCTTAGGGGAAACTACCAAGAACGAAAGCCAAAAAGAAAAGGCCAACAACAAAAAGAGGGGGGTCCCCATTTGCAATGGGGCGATGTGTGAAAAGGTCACAACAGGCTGCAGTGCAGCCTAGTTCTTGCCAACTACTGGCTGAACAGATATGGCATGATCTGGTCTGTATGTCTTAGATTGTATGTGATTTGTATGTTGTTTGAAACCTTTGGTGGCCTTCAACCATGCATGTGGAATGAAGTTAGTAGGATGTAGTTTACCATTTTCAGTAATAAATTGATAGTCAATACACATTAAAAAACTTTACCACTGAATAGCAGTAAGCTTTCTTCAGTAACTTCAGTAACTTATTTTTTCTTCAATAATTTTTTGGTATATCTATTATGTTAAGGGCTTGCTATATAGGTCTATACTAGTCTAGAGAGAAGGAAGGACATTTTTAGTGTTTTCACAAACATTTTTATATATTTGGCCTATCCTTTGCAACAATTTCAAAGTTTATTACCAAGACAACATTTTTTTTAGTTCGCACTGGTTGAAGAGAAAGGGGAACAAACCAGAGAATCCTACAATGCATTGGACTACAAATTAAAGGATTCTAAATGATTGTTGACGTTTTCTTAAATGAAAATCAAAATATCTCCTAGAATTAATGTTGAAAAATGAAGCCAATAAATAGTAATTTGCTGATGACAAATATAGATGTTCAAGCTAAAGCAGGAGAGAAATGTAAGAAACACTCAAATGTAGCCACATTTACTTTTGCTAGCCATCTAAGTTTGGATAACTTGCTTTATGTGCTTACTACAAAGGTGGAAGATTCATCAACTTAGATAACTTGCTTTATGTGCTTATTACAAAGGTGGAAGATTCATCACCATCTACCCAGAGAATAATTCAATATCTCTACTCTGTTCGAACCTGTGTTGCCTCTAAAATGCTTCTAGGTTGTAGAGAAAGTAACATGAACCTGCAAAAGGAAAATCCAGTGTTCAAAGAAGTAATTCCCCAACAAAATAGGTAAGAACAAGAAAATCTCCAACTGGTACCAAATGAAAGTAGTTAATAGAATATTTGCCTAAATCATGATGAGCTATCATAACTTGACATTACTGACTGAAAGACAGAAGAATCTTGACCACAACTTCGCTTTCCAGTCATTCAAAAATTGTGGTTGTGCCTTCATTAAAGCCGAGAAGAAGTCATCATGTCTATTTTCATCCTGGCACCAATTCTCAAAGTACTTGAAAATAGGATACAATTGATGCTCGGGATTAGCTTTAAGATGCCTGTAAATGGTAATGTACCTCCAATATCCAATCTTCTCTGATAGATAAGTGGCATAAAATATGAATTTAGGCTTGGAAAATGTATACTTGCGTGCTTTAGTCACAAAGCCAAGATCCAATGCTAGATTGAAATCTGATAAACCCTTGTTGAGAAACCTATAAAAAATAGGTCATGCATCATGTCTTATAAGTGAACAGACGTATTACAGCATAAACAAGAACTGTGTTATCTAGTTTTCTTGTTAATGAAATTTTTTTCTAGTTTAATCTGTAAGTTTGACAAATATTTATCCCAGCCAGCAAGCATAAAAATAAATATGTTATGTCAGATGTGCAATCAAGGAGCCTTTTTCATTGAAAGTTTATCCTTTCATATATATATATATATATATATATATCTGATCCTAGTGGCAAGATAAGATAAATTGTGACATACCCTGCATGGCGAGCTTTCAAGGAGAATATCTCAGCTACAACTGGGTTTTTATTCTACAAGTTCCCAATGATCAATTAGCCTCTCTGCATACCCATTCATCAAATTCTCTAAAATCAGGGTGTCAAAGCATTACTGTTATGCGAATTGATTTTACTTCTGAATAACTGCTTGAAATCAATATTGAGGTGAAAACTTCCAAACTTTATAGATTAAGAACATCAATCTGTGCCTACACTAGAGGGTCGGTCGTTGCATGAATGTCTGATATCCTTTTGTAATCTACTTTAAACATCCAAATGCTATATGTGTAAAACTATTAGAAATTTGTAAACAAAGATAACTAGATACTGCTTTATCAATCAAGATATATTTTTATGTTAACCTTATAGACTTTCAATGCAACCGCTTCTAGGTAAATGCTGATATCTATTTGACAACTACATTGATAAGAACCTCCCACTATTGAGAAGGATGATAAGAAAACTGCATTGTATAAATAAAATCATGGCTATGTCATCAATGCAATCCTAGGAACACCTACAGTGCATTTGATCCATAAACTAGCATACCTTCTCTCTCTCTGGATGCAATAGTTACTTGCAATAATATGGGCATCCATGGTTCGCTCATAAAGCTAGAATCGTGCTTAGTTGTGGAGGTAACAAGAGAGTGAGAGAGCTAGAACAAAAAAGTGTTTAAAATCAGAGCAATAAGATCTCTAGTATAAGTATAAATGACCCTACAAGAGTATGACCCTCAGAAACATGGAGCTTATGAAGATCAAGGATACCGTGCAAGAAGACCTTGGACCAGAAGAATGAACACATCGACTGTTGCTATCAAAGAACTCAAGCAAAATGTGAGAATGCTCATATGGGAATGGCTAGGTTGGGCAAATCCTTGATGAAGAGAGTACTCCCACTACAGCATCACTTTACATTCAGGTTCAATGAACATTTAGGAGCAGAGTGAAAAGTATTAACATGGATCCATTTCTTGACCTGAGCTTCTGCTAAGGAGGAAGCCCGAGATGTTGGGAAAAGCTACCGCCCTCTGAGTGTGAATGCAGGGACAGTTTGATGCCTCCAATGCTTGAGTATTGGGCTGAAAGGAGGAAGTAATCATCCTAACAGATCCACAACTCACCAAAATGGATCCTCAATTAAGATTAATAATCTTTCAAAGAAAGTGCATGTACCTGTGATTATCTTATCTATTGCATTAAAACAAACATTAAACACATGCATTGATATCAAATCTCAGTACGATTCGATTGGAATTCACAATGATTTCTCCAACCTGTCACTGTCTCATCTGCAGAGTTCTCACGTTTTATGCGCAGTTCAAAATGTAATACTTTTTTCTCTCCATCATAGATGCAAAGTTCCATATTGTTGAATCTGTATTTTGCTTAGTATTCTCTTAGCATGAGTCAAGCTCCGCAGAGCTGAAAAATGGTTCAAAATATGAAGTCGTATGAATCTGTATCAAGTCTTAATTTGAATGTAATGATGTTTTATCGGAGGGTTGCGGCTCATATTCTCGATGTGTTGTTTCATTTTGATTAATATAATTTTCAAGTCTGTCTTCTTTTTCTGCTGCTCCTCCTGTGTCCTTCAACATATGGTAGATCCTATCTCTTGACACATAATTTGGGGCACCACACCCTCCACCAGCCAAGTGGAATCTTCAATCTATGTGTTCAATGATGTTGGAAATGGTCCAACCATCTGCAATTTCTAATAACTGTCCAACATAGAGAGCCAATTTTGGGTCTAGTGGCTGTGAGACATTTATATCCTTTCTAACAACTCTATTGATGCATTCCATGAAGGACAAAATTGCAGAGGGGCATCTAAGACAGAAAGCTCACAACGTTTATTAAAGCAGTTTATGGAGGGTCAATTTCAACACTTCTTCTGCTCATGAGAATACATTGCTAAGGGCTTCTCAGTCAGCTTTCCACAATATCTAGTTGGTCAAAGTTAGTTGGGGAAAATCCTAGATAAAGGTCCAAAAAATGGTCGAACCCTGCATTGAGAACCAAAAGAAGAGGTGGGAAAGGAAACTTTGAAGAGGAGCGAGTTGGCATTGTTGAATTCAATGTTGGACCTGCTAGATGCTGGAAAGAAAAACTTGTAAGGATTAATACCTAGGCTTGGCAATGGAACTTGATCACTTCTAAATGGAGGTGTGGTGCAGGAGCACCTAGGGGTTATATGTTTTCAACCCCAAAATTTTGATGTGAGAGATCCAATCAGGGTCATAGTGTGAATAAGGACTAGTCAAGAGTCCAATAGGTATGTATGGTGAGCTTTGTGTTTTGTTTTGTCAATTTAGCTAAGATGTGTCAAGTTGACCCAAAAAGTTGCGATGTAGGTCAAAATTGGCATAGGGTGGAAAATGGCACCAAGAGTGCATAAAATGTCTTGTTTTGATTGTAGACATGTCTAGGGGATGTAAAAACATCATTCTGCACCCATAGATTCGGTCAATGCATTGAAAATGGCAAAGTTGTAAAAAATTGCAAAAAAGCTGCTAAAGCAACTTTTGCAACTTTTCAAAGTTGCTCGACAACATTTGGATGGTTAGGGCATTTTTGTAAGCAATTAGTTATGGGTTGGAACTGACAATTGAAACATGATGGGAGAAGGTATAAAAGACCTTTCAGGACATTGGAAGAAGGGTTGGACAACATTTGGCACGAATTTCAATAGTGAACAATTGTCAGTTTTCTAGTTAACTCTGTAAATCACTTGCAACTGGTATAATTTGTGTTTAATGGATTGAACTTGATGTTGTTCCACTGTAGATAGTTAGAGTAGACTCTTTTCTTGCATTGTGTATTTTGGTTTTGAATCTTTTCAAGTTTTGTTTGTGTAAAGTAAATTCTTGTCTCTGGTTCCTGTTCACTGGACTAGACAGAGTTCGGTCCAATAAAATGAATCTATTTGAAACCCCTCTGTGGGAAACTCACAACCCTTGGAGGAATGAGATTAGAGTCAGTGTAATGTAGTTTCCTTTTTGTTAGAGTCCTGAAAGTGATGTTTTCTATTTTTAAAATCTTGCCCTAGGCGATCTCTTCTATAGCCTGGTTAGGAAGAAAGAGTAACAAAGGTTAAAAACTTGCAGGAGCAGATTGGATTGATAAATCCAATGACAAGGAGGTGTGCATAAGATTCAGACAGAGTCTTGGCGACGAGACAAAGAGCAGTTGAATCCATTTGAGTGGATTTCCCATTGAAAGATTGAATTCAAGCTTGTTTCCTTGTAATTCACCTATATGAGGGTTTGGCACTGTACAGAGGGTTGAAGAATTAAAACTTACAAAATCCTTTAGATCTTCCAAAAGAGTGTTCAGAATGGTGAAGAGTTCGGTAGGTTGTTTGTAAGATTTTTGAATTAGAGCCCAAAAACCTCGGAATTAGGGCTATTTGAGACCTACAAGCCTAGTAGGCCTCAAAACAAGGAAACTTGAAATCGATAGAACAATGGTTTAAAGATCACACAATATGGGATGTTTGGTGTCTGAATTGAGGACTTTCGAAGTCCTAGGCTCCTGTAAGATGAATGTGGAAGGGCTAAGAAGCTGGTTGTTGGGCTTACCCTTGTGAGTTCAACTTAGGAATGTGTGAAATTTGACTTGATAGAGAAGCTCTAGGAGAGTAGGAGGGGAAAGAGTTTGAACCTCCTAAGGTAGAAGGGTTTGTGATTGGAAAGAAGCCCTAGAAGTTCCTCGAAGTGACCTAGAGAAGAGCTCAGAGTAGCTCATTTGAGGAGCCTCCCTATCAAAGTGGTATCAGAGCCTAAAGATTTGGGCAAGGTGGAAGTTGTATGTTAGGTTTAGAATCAGTGGGTGAATCAACCATGGTGACAAATGCAGAATTAGCCAAGAAAGTAGACGAACAAGAAGAAGAAAACAGACTACCGAGAGAAAGGTTGGAACAACTAGAAAACAAGTTGGGTGAGGTAGAAGTAAAGACTAAAGAAGTGAGTGTCAAGGCGACTGGCCAAGAATGAAAGGGTAAAGCACTTGTAGAAGAGGAAGAGATACCTAAACCATACCCTGTGTTGCATGAAGAACCTTTTCTCTAAGCCTTGAAAGCCATGGGAGGAAAAGCATTAGGAGTACCACTATTTAGTGCAAAAATGGAACCAGAAATGGTCATAGAATGGATTGAGGGTCTTGAAAACCATTTTGAATGTGAGGGCATAAGTGAAGCACAAAAGGTTAAGGTGGCTAAATCAAGATTGAGAGGGAATACTTTAACATGGTGGAAGTTTTCTCAAACAAAAAGGCAAAATAAGGGCAAGAACTCTATAGCCACTTGGAAAGGTGTGGTGACCAAGATTAAGGAGACCTATGTGCTAGATGATTATGAGGTTCAACTTCATAAAAAGAGGCAGAATTTAAGGCAGAGAGAACTTGATGTAAGCACATACACTGAAGAGTTTCAAAAATTGTGTTTGAGGTCCAATGTAATAGAGGATGAAAGTATAAAGGTTGCAAGATACTTAAAAGGCTTGAGGTGGAACATCCAAGAAGAGCTTAGCTTGCTAAGTCCTAATATAGTCTACAAGTGCTATCAGTTGGCACTCAAGGTGGAAGAGAAAAGCAAAAAAAGCATGGAAAAAGTAATAGGGGAAGAGGCAGAGGCAAAGGAAGAGATGGGAGAGGCCATAGAGGAAGTTTTGGTGGAAGGAGCACAAACCAAATATCCCAAGGGGAATCCAAGCTGGCTGAACATAGTGGGGATTCTAGTAGTAGAGGCAGCTATAGGGGAAGGGGATCTAGCAATATCAGTAGAGGTAGACCTAGAGGATCAGGGAGAGGTTCCTATTTCTCCACAATGAAATGTTATAATTGCCATCAATTTGGGCACCTTACCTATAGATGCCCTGAGAAGACTTCTTCATCCCAAGGAGGGGATAGGAGAGTGAACTATGTTCAAGAGGACATTGCAAGTGTAAAATCACCAGAGGTGAGTTTGGACTCAGAGGTTGGTGAGAACCTTATGATTAGAAGAATCTTGATCAAAGATCCTGTCAAAGAGGAGTCAAGCCAAAGAAGATCCTTGTTTAGGATTAATTTTAATATTTTGGGCAAAGTATGCAAGGTTGTTATGGATTCAGCGTCTACAAATAACATAATATTAGAGGAGGTAGTGAGTAAATTGAAACTGCAAAGAATTCCACATACTAACCCCTATAGAGTTACCTGGCTCAACAAGGGCAACATGTTTTACCAAATGAGCAAGCATGGGTGGAATTCACCATAGGGGGTTACAAAGATAAAATATTGTGTGGTGTTTTACCAATGGATGCATGCAACCTACTATTGGGTAGGCCATGGCAGTATGACAGAAAGGCAGTTCATCATGGAGAAAGGAACTCATATACTTTTCAAAAAGATGGAGTCACTTACAAAATTCAGTCCATAGGAGATGGTGGAGAAGGTCCTAATCTGTTATTGGTAGGTGAAAAATAATTCTTGGACACTCGAAAAGAGGGAGAAGGAGTTGGGTTTTCCATAATGGTAAAGCCTAAGGAAGAGGAGAAAGATAAGAAGGCGAATATCTCTGCAGAAGTGTAAACTCTGTTAGATCAGTTCAAAGACATCATCAATGATGGGACACCTGCCAACCTAACACCACAAAGAGCCATAAGTCATCAAATTGACTTCATCCCAAGGGCTTCTTTTCTCAATAAGGCTGCTTACAAGGTGACACCCCAGCAAAATGAAGAAGTGGCCAAACAAGTCCAAGAGCTTCTTGATAGTGGATTGATCAGGAAAAGTATTAGCTCATGTGCAGCTCCCACAATTTTGGCACCCAAGAAAGGGGGAACATGGAGGTTGTGTGCTGATTCAAGGGCCATAAACAGAATTACTATCAGATATAGATTTCCCATTCCAAGGATTGAGGATCTTATGGACTATTTAGGTGGTGCATAGTATTTTGCCAAGATAGACCTTAAAAGTGGCTATCACCAAATCAGAATTAAGGAGGGAGACAAGTGGAAGACAACATTCAAAACTACAGGACTTTATGAGTCGCTTGTTATGCCTTTCGGACTCACAAATGCTCCTAGCACATTCATGAGACTCATGAATGAAGTCTTGACAGATTACATTGGTAAATTTGTAGTTGTTTATCTAGATGATATCTTAATTTTTAGTGAAACTAAAGGTCATCTTAAGCATTTAGAAAAATCTACTAAAGAAGTTGCATGAAGAACAAATAACCATCAATTTGGAGAAATGCGAGTTTATGAAGCAGAAGCTTGTCTACCTAGGCTTTGTGGTCTCAAAAGATAACTTGAAGATGGACCCCTCAAAGGTTGAAGAAATACTCAGTTGGCCCACTCCAAAGACATCTAGTGAGGTGAGAATCTTTCATGGGTTAGCTCAGTTCTATAGGACAGTCATAAGGAACTTCAACGCAATATATGCTCCTATACTTTATATAATCAAAGGGGATGTAAAGACCAAGCTCCAATGGATAGAACAAGAAGATGTAGGATTTGGACTCTTGAAGAAAAAGGTGGCCACACAACTTGTGTTAATACTACCTAGCTTTGACAAACCCTTCATCATAGAGTGTGATGCAAGCAATGTTGCAGTAGGGGAAGTATTGAAGAAGGCAAGCCAGTAGCAATTTTTAGTGAAAAGCTCAATGAAGCTAAGAAAAGGTACTCATCCTATGACTTAGAGTTATATGCTCTTGTTTGAGCACTAAGAAAATGGAGGCATTACCTATTGCCAAAGGGATTTGTTGTCTACACTGATAATCAAGCACTTAATTTCCTTAACTCTCAAGATAGATTGAGTCATAGACATATCAAATTGGTAGAGTATTGTTGATGTGAGTTTTGTACCACTACATAACATATAGGAATTGAACGCTTGATACAAGATATCAAACACTCAACCCTCTCTTGAAAAGTAAATACTCACGAAGGACATGAGAAAAACTCCAAGGTTCCTTACACCTGTGGATCCTAAGTCAGTTTTATTGATGTGATTTGCTGGTTAATCACGTAAGCGGGCTTACGTTGTTCATTCAAGGATATCAGATTGTTGCTATGATGATGATGGGACTTAGCTTTGCAATGTATACTCAATGGATCTATCTCCTTAATTTATATCACTTCCAACTTCACTCATCAAACTCTCACTACTAAACTACTCACTGCTTTACTACTACTCCTATGGATGGAAAGATTAGCAAATGGACGGGGATCAAACCTAATGAAAGCTTGCCAGCGGCGCTACCTCCATAGATGCAATGATTCAAGGGAATACTCCTAGAATTTTCACACTAACACCTATCTTCCAACCCAACTTGAAGTACAAGTGGAAAGATGAAATGCAAGTAGAACTTGGGAGCAATTGGACTAGATTACCACACAAGGCTTCCTAACAAGCCGCTAGGATGGTAGTGGCCTAGTATATAGATCCCTATCAAACATTCACTAATATCACCATACATCTAGCCATCTACTTCTACTCTAGCAACGTGAAATGAAATCTATCTTAATCAACTCAATGAAAGCTAACTTTAACAATTGGAAGTAGAAACCATGCAATAACACCAAGTGTTCTTAATCACCAAGCAAGACACAACAATGATAAGAGAAGCAATTTTGGTATTATATATGCAACAATATTCTTCAACCCTTTACAAATGAGAGCAAATGGCCTTATATAGAGGCTCCAAATTACAACGAGTGGCCAAGATTAAGGGGCAAAATCAAGGGCCAAGATTAAATATTGCAAACCCTAATTAGGGTTGCCATCATACCGACAAATGAGAAACTGACACCTCAGTGGCAAGCCAATGAGAAAATGCAACAAAAGAGAACCAATGCAAAAGGCACCCAAAATGGTAGCCAATCAGAAATCGCCACGTAGGTCTACATCAAGCCATCATCCAGGATGCTCCTCCCATTGTCCCTCAGTTTCCTTGCCAAATCGATGAACTTGGTTACAACTTTGCTGACCTCTTCCATGGGGGGAAGAGGCGCATACTGAATCCTCTTCTCAACTAAGTCCATCTCTTTCTTCGCTGTGGCCAAAATCCTGTCTTGCTCTGTGGCACTGCCCTTGATAGAATTCATGAAAATTTTGAGAGAAAAGAGAGAATCCAAAATTTCGCCAGTGATGATGTCTTCTTCAAACGATTTCACCTTTTCAGTCAAGATTTCCAAACTCATGCCATCTTCTCTAATTTCCTCTATCTTGAAGGTGGACCTAGTGATGCCAAGAGTATCTTCAATAGTCTTAAGGATGGTGGCCTCAAGGGGAGCAATTTCACCCTTGATTCCCTTCATGATCTCGAACCGGTTGAGCAAGGCATAGTACCATGACTCAATGGTATCCTTCTCCCCTTGGCTAATCACTTTAGTTTTCTCAAGTAACTTTTCTGGTGCATCAAGAAGAGCCAACAGCTGGGGAATGGTCCTATCCCTAGTGGAAGAGAAATCATTCCATAGTTTATCATATGCCTGGAACCTAGCCCTGAGAGTGACAAATGCCTGGAACCTCCCCACGAATCCTGGCAAACAAGCCAAACCCTCCTGGATGAGACCTGCTACCCATGACCGAGTTCCTTGAAGTGTAGCCCTAGCATTCTCCAAACTGTCCATATCCCCTTTCTCTAAAGCTAGAGGTGGCACAACTGAATGATCCACCTGTTGGATAGGCCTGCAAGCATTCCTGAAATAGGCCACCAATCTTTGATTCTCATCTTTATATTTATTCTTTTCTTCAATCTCTTTGTCCAATCTTTGCTTCATGGCAAGGAGGCCATCCTGAAGTTCTTCATATTCAATCTCCCTAGTGGTGGTTCCCAGCTCATGCTCCACTATCTCATAGTCCTGAACTCGAACATCATCCTTGAGCTTATCCCTCTTAGGGATTGCAATTTGAACCCTGCGGGTCCTGAAACTATCTCTGATAACCTTCGCAATTGTCTCAGCTGGTTGTTCTTCCTTCTCTTTCTCAATCTCCTGTAAGATGTCATCAATGTTATCCTCTGGCATGAGTGGTATAATAGCCTTCTTGGGTTGTAAGAAATCTCTTAGCCAACTAGGTGTTGTACACCTTCCCAATTCCCAGTTAGGCTCATCCTGCCTAGGCAAAGTCTCTCTAATCACCTGAGGTGCACCTCCCTCCTCATCAGAAAGTGCCTCAATGTCAATCAATTCTATCTCCTTGCCTCCCGGTGAAGATGACCCCTTGTCCTGCTAACTGATGGAAAGTGGTGAATAT
>MU223392.1:124285-136478 GCA_018584345.1 Thuja plicata
TTCCAGAATTTTTCACATATGCAAAGCACTAACGTTCTTAACCCCTTCAACCCAACATAGCATTTACAATCCTTTCAACATCACTTAGCAATCAAGTGGGAACCAAAATAAGCCTTCCAAGGAGTGGCGCAAAATGGGAGCATGATGGACATGATGTCCAAAGGGGCTGGCGGAATTTGGAGGTGTATAGGACAAGCTGTCCTATGGCTGGGCGGAATCCGCCCAGACATAGGACACTATGTGTTTTTGAAATTTCGATCCAACCTCTCAAAACATCAAAATTGTTGTTCCTTTTCATTGCCATGGTCACTTTATCAAAATCTTTCAACATCTAGGAGGAGAAGGCTTGGAGAAGAAGGGGGGAAGAGCTGGTCTTTACCCCATGGCAGAATTGTCCTATAGACAAGACAATTCCGCCCAAGGGAAGGCCTCCCTTGGTGAGGCACCATCAACCTTCATCTAGACACCCAAGGCACTAAAACATCTCCCCACTCACAAATGGATCTGCCTTCCCTCACAAGTGTTGGGCGGGATTTGATGAGACATAGGACAGCCTGTCCTATGGCCAGGCGGAATCCGCCCAATCATAGGACACAAACAATATTAGAATTTCGTCAATCTCTCAAAACATCAAAATTGTCCCCTTTCCTGTCAAATTTGCTCTTTCAAACTTCAAACCTATAGCCACACACCCAAAATGGGGTTCGAATTCACCCACAAAAAGGGCTGGCGGAAATCAGGAGCACATAGGACAGCCTGTCCTATGGCTGGGCAGAATCCGCCCAGTCATAGGACACTATCATTCAAGATTGCACTCCAATATTTAAACCTTTAAACAAAGCTAAGCTTCATACAATGTTTGCTTATTCAAATTGAAGCCCTTTGTAAGTACAAAATGTTTATCACAAAGGCCAAGAAGATGAAATTGGGGGAACAAAGAACGCTGGCCTCCCTTCATGGCGGAATTGTCCCATAGACAGGACAATTCCGCCCAGCATGTGTGCCAATCCACCTTCACCCTTCACCATTCCAATCATCAAACAAGGATCAGATTTTAAAGCCAAAGGGGGAAGTCTAATCCTCAACAACTCCCCAATCGAAGCTAAAAAGAGGGGTCCCCAAAAATTGGGGCGATGTGTGAAAGACCTCACAACAAGTATCTACAGTCATATACATTCACTATTAAGAATAAGAAGGGTCAACGCAATAAAGTTGTTGATGCTTTAAGTAGAAGGTTGTTGACAGTCCAAAAAGTTCAGTTAAAGAGCATTGGGATTGATGGTTTTAGGGAGCTCTATAAAGAAGATGAAGATTTTGCTGCAGTCTACAAGGTATGTCAAGAGTTTGAGAATCACTTCCCTAGTGACTATGCTGATTATACATTGCAAGATGGACTGCTATTTAAAGGACAGCTTTGTGTACCAAGGGGGTCATTGAGATAAAACTTGATCCAAGAAAAGCATAATGGTAGTTTGAGTGGACATTTTGGGTTGAACAAAACCTTGGAATTGGTACAAAGATTCTACTATTGGCTAAAGATGCATAAGGATATAAGAAGGAATGTGGAATACTGCACTATATGTCAAAAAGCCAAAGGAACTTCTTCAAATGCTGGTCTCTATCAACCTTTACCAATTCCCAATATGCCATGGGAGTGTGTAAGTATGGATTTTGTGGCTGGGCTACCCAATACAAAGAATGGTTTTGATGGTATCTATGTTGTGGAAGATAGATTTAGCAAAATGTATCATTTTATTCCTTGCAAGGTGACTCATGATGCTAGTCAAATAGCCAACTTGTTCTTTAAAGAGGTGATTAGGATTCATGGTTTACCAACCAACATAGTGTTTGGCAGAGACTCAAAGTTCATTGGTCATTTTTGGAAAACCTTGTGGAAAAGGTTAGGTACCAACTTGTCATTTGGATCTGCATACCATACCCAAACAGATGGGCAGACAAAAGTTGTCAATAGGACACTTGGAAACCTTGTAAGGTGTTTAACCAAAGAGTATGGTCAAGCTTGGGATCAAGTCATCCACCAAGCAAAATTTTCTTAGAATGATACTGTGAATAGGACAACATGGAAGAGTTCTTTTGAAATAGTGTATGGTCTGCATCCCAGAGGTGTGTTGGAGCTTAGAGACCTTGGAAGTATGGAAAGGAGAAGTGGATATGCTGAGGATTTCACACAATCCATGAAGGAGATACATGAGCAAGCGAAACAGTCTCTACAAGAGAATACCAAGAAGATAAAGGATAGAGTTGATGAAAAGAAGAGAGACGCGCAGTTTGCAGTAGGGGACTTGGTATTGGTGCATTTGAACAAAGCCAGACTTCAAAACAGAGTGCCTACTAAATTGTAGATGAGAAGAATTAGTCCATGTCAGATACTAGCCAAATATGGAAATAATGCTTACAAGGTGAACCTACCAAAAGACATAGCTCTATCTCTTGTTTTTAATGTGGTAGATCTAATGCCTTACAAAGGTCCCAATCCAGAGGAAGGTAAGGATGATTCTGATGTTGCAGAGATGATCACTGACTTGATATTGCCTCCCCACTCTAAGCCACAAGCAGAGCAGGTACTAGATTCAAAAGTTGCAAAGAAAAATAGACACAAAATTTACATGGAACATTTGATCAAGAGGGAGAATATGTTTGAATCTGAAGCCACTTGGGTACCTGAAATTGATTTCAAAAAGATGGGAATTAATCCAGCCCACTTGTCACATGACGTGCCTTGATTTCTTTTCTACTGGGGGAGAATGGTGCAGGAGCACCTAGGGATTATATGTTTTCAACCCCAAAATTTTGATGTGAGAGATCCAATCAGGGTCATGGTGTGGATAAGGACTAGTCAAGAGTCCAGTAGGTGTGTATGGTGAGCTTTTTGTTTTGTTTTGTCAATTTAGCCAAGATGTGTCAAGTTGACCCAAAAAGTTGCAATGTACGCCAAAATTGGCATAGGGTGGAAAATGGCACCAAGAGTGCATAAAATGTCTTGTTTTGGTTGTAGACATGTCTAGGAGATGTAAAAACATCATTCTGCACCCATAGATTGGGTCAATGCATTGAAAATGGCAAAGTTGTAAATTTTTTTTAAAAAGTTGCTCGACAACATTTGGATGGTTAGGAAATTTTTGTAAGAAATTAGTTATGGGTCAGAATTGACAGTTGAAACATGATGAGAGGAGGTATATAAGACCTTTCAAGACCTTGTAAGAAGGGTTGGACAACATTTGGCATGAATTTCAATAGTGAACAATTGACAGCTTTCTGGTTAACTCTGTAAATCACTTGCAACTGGTGTAATTCGTGTTTAATGGATTGAACTTGATGTTTTTCCACTGTAGATAGTTAGAGTAGACTCTTTTCTTGCATTTTATATTTTGGTTTTGAATCTTGTCAAGTTTTGTTTGTGTAAAGTAAATTCCTGTCTCTGGTTCCTGTTCACTGGACTGGGCAGAGTTGGGTTCAATAAAATGACTCTACTTTGAAACCCCTCTGTGGGAAACTCACGGCCCTTCGAGGAATGAGAGTAGAGTCAGTGTACAATAGTTTCCTTTCTGGTAGAGTCTTGAAAGTGATGTTTGTAATTTTTAAACTCTTTCCCTAGGCGAGCTCTGCCATAGCCCGGCTAGGAAGAAAGAGTAACAGAGGTTAAAAACTTGCAGAAGCAGATTGGATTGACAAGGAGGTGTGCATAAGATTCAGACAGAGTCTTGGTGATGAGAAAAAGAGAAGTTGAATCCATTTGAGTGGATTTCCCATTGAAAGATTGAATTCAAGCTTGTTTCCTTGTAAATCACCCATATGAGGGTTTGGCACTATACGAAGGATTGAATAATTAAAACTTACAAAATCATTTAGATCTTCCAAAAGGGTGTTCAGAATGGTGAAGAGTTTAGTAGGTTGTTTGGAAGATCTTTTAGTTAGAGCCCAAAAACCTTGGAATTAGGGCTATTTGAGACCTACAAGCCTTGTAGGCCTAAAAACAAGGAAACTTGAAATCGATAGAACAATGGCTTAAAGATCAAACAATATGTGATGTTTGGTGTTTGAATTGAGGAGTTTGGAAGCCCTAGGCTCCTATAAGATGAATGTGGAAGGGATAGGAAGCTGGTTGTTGGGCTTACACTTGTGAGTTCAACTTAGGAATGTGTGAAATTTGACTTGATAGAGAAGCTCTAGGAGAGTTTGAACCTCCTAAGGTAGAAGGGTTTGTGATTGGAAAGAATCCCTAGAAGGTCTTGGAAGTGACCTAGAGAAGAGCTCAGAGTAACTCATTTGAGGATCCTCCCTATCAAGGTGGTATTTTGTAGGCTCTAGCCAAGTAGGAAACTAGTTTGAAGCATCCAAAAACAAACCCTCAAATACTCAATCTTGGTCGCCAACTTTTGCAAGGTGTCGTAGTGGTGGTTGGATATTTGAACTTCTAGTTTTACCACCTTTGATCTTCTCTTTTCAAGGGAACTGATTTGAGGACAAGGAAAATGACATGCAACATTACCATGAAAGGATTCAAGTTGTGAGCATAATACAAATGCTCCTGGAATGGAGGGCACATCGAGCCAATATGCCTCTCTAGCCCTGACGCTGCAGGGTGCACATCTTCAATGCATAGAATAGCCTATGTTGTTTGTTCACCCTTCCGAATTTTTCTACACAAGATAGGATGGCCTAGATTTATCCTTACCCTGTATTTTGGCAATGGTAATTTATAAATAACATTATAACAGTTGCATGATATTTCATGGTAGGTAACTATCATCTGATATGATGATCATGCTTAGTAGCAGTTTCTATGCCTTCGTGAAGTCGGTCTAGAGTTTAATTCCAAACATTTACCTTTAAAATTGAAGGCTTCTTTAGAGAATTGCAATGTTTTATATTCTCATTCCAATTAAAAACTGATTAACAAACTGTCCCAAGTCAGCTTGTACTAACACAAGGCCTTGGAATCTACAAAAACAAGGGAAAAGGTCCATTCAGGGGTCTGTGCATTTATATTTTTTCGCCATTTCATATTACCAAAATCGTAAGATTATTGGATATCACTCTTACGCTTTAGTATATTCCTAATTCTTTCCTTGGACTTAAATTAGAAACTGTGTATGATTTATATGAAGATAGATGCCTAATAAATGGTTATCATCAATAGACATTGAAGAGTCACGAGAAGAGATAAATATGGAGTTGTATATTGTCAACCACTTTGTGTTGATATATTTGTATGGTGGATTACAAGGTTTGTACATAAACAGATGCCTTGGCACACTAATCTTTCAGGAATATTAAAAAATGAGGCTAAGCAAGCTAAGTTGAATCATGATAGTAATTGAAATATTCCATTGTGTGCTTTAAGGAAATGTAAAGAGACTAAAATTATCTTTCCATGATAAAATATTAAAAAATACTTACAGAAACATTGCACTGGAATATAGGTAAATTAATGTGCACTGAATTTTATAATTTCAATAATGTAACACCTTTTACTAGCCATGTTTATGGTAAGCTAATTATATTGTCTCCAATCCTGATTTACTAAGCATTCTTCCTTTCTGTAGACTATGTCATATCCTAGCCGATTCATCAAAATCTATTTCAATTGGACTGATTAGTTTAGTAGAAATTAGTAGATTAACAGTAAATGTGAATCAACACTTATTATGTGTTTCTTATCAGAGGTATTAAGAAAACAACAAAAGCATGGTATTGCACCGTCCACTACGGTTCCTTTCAAGTTGTGTTTCCCCGTGACAAATTCCCAAGTGAATACAAGGCACAGAGGTCTATTAAAAACAATGAGGCCAGATGTAAATCCCTTAGCAAATAAATGATTAAGGGTCCTAGCCCATCCAACACTCCGATTTGGTATGAGATCTCCCTTGTGGAATGAGGTTTATTCTCTTTACCCTACATCTATTATTTCAAATTCAATAATTATTGAGGTGTTAGGGGTTTGTAAGAAAGCTCTACGTTAAGAAGCCCTTTCCAATCTTCTCTCATCCCAATAGAATTGGCTTACTCTTCAGGTCTAACATTTAAGAACAATCCATATACCAACTGTAAATGGGAAAATAGCTCAACGGTGGAGAGCCCCACCAGGAGCCATAACATATTTAACGGGATATTCTAGATTTGAGCCCTAGCTAGTCCATGGAAATTAACATCTAGTACATAAGCACCTAAAATTTGTGCTATGAAACAAAGACAATAAAAACTAATAAAACAAGCTTAAAGATACTTTAATGTGCTCAACAGTATAAGAATAATTATGCGCGAATGATAAAATTAAATTAAACAGAAAAAGGGGAAAAAACAAGAATTGCAGACCTTTAGTCTTCTTCCAAGCTCCTTATAGAGGATAAACCGAGAGAAGTCAGTAGTACAAGACCTTTAAATGAACTCCACAAAAAAGTGCCTTAATGGACCTTGCATATTATCAGCAACAACTTTGAATTCAATATTCCTCACAAAATGGGTCTGGTTATAATCTGTCTATAGAAGCCCCACCTTCTGAAACCTCGACATGAAATATGTTGACTTGGCTTTTCCACGACCACCCTTAGCACCTGAAGAAATCATTCTCTGTTGAGATTTAAATCATAAAAGTAAAATGAAAAACCAGATAAAGACATTGACGATACAAAGACACAAACAAAAGTTTTATAGTGGTTCGTCCAATCTGGACTACAGCCACTCTTCAAGAAGGGGCATATCTCTTTTATTAAAGTACAATCTTACAAAACACACACAACCCTCAATGAACTCTATCTCATTTTACATGCATAGAAAAGACTATATTTGGTATCGCAACATCTGGAAGATGAACGGTTTTTGCTAATCTACTCGTTACAACCAGAGAAATTATTTGGCTTCACAGTCCTTCAATACCGTTATAAATGGAACCGTTACAATCTCTTACTTGACGTCCAATTATTGATGTGATAAGAGCTGCACAAAGATATCCCCCACTTGGATCTTATGGTTATGTCGTGACAATGTCGAACAATGTCGAGAGAACTTTTACAAAATTTGAACTTCTCCCAAGATACAACCTTGGTAAACATATCTGTCGGATTGACTTTAGTATCAATTTTTTCTAATTATATAACTTGCCTTCCTCAAGAGCATGACGAATGAAATGATATCAAATCTCTATGTGCTTTGTGTGACTATGGAAAGCTGATTTCTAAGAAAAATGAATGGCATTTTTACTATCACAAAAAAAATGAAATTAGATTGCATATATCCCAACTCTCCCAACAATCATTGTAGCCATATCATCTCCTTGGAGCCCTTGGTGGGAGAAACATATTCTGCTTCAGTGGAGGAAAGATCAACTATCGGTTTCTTACGAAAGGCTTAGCTAATCACTGCCCTAGCAAAAGTGAATACATAACCAGTAGTAGATCGCCTCTTATATAAATCACCAGCCATATCAGAGTCAATGTAACCATAAAGCTTTGTCTTATCACCTATAAATCATATAACATAGTCAAAGGTACCTTTCAAGTACCGAAGAATCCATTGTGCTGATTGCCAATGAGTTTTTCTTGGATTATTCATAAAGGTGCTCACAACTCACATTGCATGAGCAATATCCGGACGAGTGCAAATCATTTCATACATAAGACTGCCAACGACACACGAGTAAGAAATATTATCCATTTCTTCTTCTTCCAGAGTAGGACACATCTTAGAAGAAAACCAAAAGTGATCAGCTAATGGAGTAGCAATAGATTTGGCATTTGTCATATTGAACTTTTCCAAAACTTTTTAAATGTATTTTTCTTGAGACAATTTGATTTCCCATTTATGTCTATTTCCAGTTATATCCATCCCAAGAATCCTCTTTGTTGCCCCCTAAATCTTTCATGGAAAAATGAAGAGCCAAATTCCTCTTTAATTCACTAAGGGCCCGTTTGGTTCCTGGTATTAACATGGAATGGTCATTATTTAATGTAAGAATAAAGTAATTTGCCGTTTGTAGTCATTTTTTAAACTCTCAAATTAGAAAATTAATCCCCATTTTTGGGCCAATGCTTGGATTAATTAATTCAAAAAAAAAACCTGGAATTCATTTTTAATTCCAGAATAAGCTATTCATGGATTCGAAATAAGCTATTCATAGATTCGAAATTACAACAAAATGTATAAGTCGTCGGGTCCGTGTGTGAACGGTTCTTTAGGTTTTTTGGAAAATTTATTTTCACAACAATTTCCACCATTTGATAAAAGTTCAAAAATTAATTTTTTTCTTACCGGTTCTTTAGGTTTTCCAAAAAAATTTAGTTTTTACTAGGATATGACTTTGGATAGAAAAATATTAAAAATTAAAAAAATGAGCAACAAAATTGATAAAAGTTCAAAAATTAAAATTTGTTAGAAAATAATTTTTTTTATAATCTTATTTTTTTAAAGTTAATAATACATATTTTAATTTAAAAATATGTAAGTTAAAAATACATATATATTTTAATTAAAAAACCAGCAACAAAAATGATAAGTTCAAAAATTAAAATTTGTGAGAAAATATTTTTATAATTTTTTAATAAGTTAAAAATACATATTGTTCAAATTAATTTAAAAAATGAAAAATAATCCTTATTCAAATTCCACACTATGGGATCCAAATACAGAATAGATTAATTCCCAGTCATCTTCTAGGTGCACCAAACAGGTCCAAACCTTATTTCAACTTTCTTTTTCAAAATTAATTAATCCCAGAATTGGTCCTTATTCTAGAATAGGCCTATTCTGGATAAATTAATTCCATGCACCAAACGGGCCCTAACAATTCTCACACTTGTTCTAGCAACGAGCATATCATCAATATAAAGCAATAGGATGACAAACTCACCATTGGAAAGTTGTTTGTAGTAAACATACAGATCTGATTCACCGTGAATGAAGTTTTGACAAGTCATAAAATTATCAAACTTTAAATACCATTGTCGCGGGGCTTTCTTAAGCC
Organism: Thuja plicata; assembly: GCA_018584345.1. Classification (NCBI taxonomy): domain Eukaryota; kingdom Viridiplantae; phylum Streptophyta; class Pinopsida; order Cupressales; family Cupressaceae; genus Thuja; species Thuja plicata. Next base: position 133,266 of record MU223392.1, read on the forward strand.
CATATAAACTTCGCTTCAACCTATAGCATAAGTGTTCTTCACCATATTTAATAAAGCCCTCAAGATGCTCCATGTATAGTTCATCTTCAATATCTCCATGAAGGAAAGTTGTTTTAACATTAGATTTCTCAAGCTCGAGGTCCAACATAGCTGTCATACCCAAGACCAAACGAATTATTTAAATTTTCACAACTAGAGAACTTTTTTTATTGAAATCGATGCCCTTTTGTTGAGCAAAATCTTTTACCACCAATTTGGCCTTGTCTCTTTTTCATCCTCCATCTTCTTCTTTCAGCTTGTAGACCCAATTATTTTTCAAAAAAATTCAGTTTGATGGAGCTGGGACTAAATACCAAGTAGCATTTTCTCTCAAAGAATCCAATTCATCTTTCACAGCATCAAGCCAATGTATTGAATTTTTATCATTGTAGGCCTTTTTAAAAGTTTGAGGTTATGCCTGATCAGTGACTAAAGAAAATAACAATTCATAGTCATCAAACTTTCGTGGATGCTTTCTTTCTAATAGACCTCCTTAGCTGAATACCCTATTCAATGTCTTGGTTGTGCACTTCATCATGACCCTCTGTATTTTCAACAAAAAATTCATTGTCCAAGGGGCTGTGAATTTTTACCAAAAATCAGTTCAACGTCAACGACTTTCTCAAGACTAATAGCTGATGTATTTCCAAGGTTATGTGGCTATAAGATGGGGGAAGTGGTCTTATTAGGCATTACAATGTTGGAAGGCGACAATGTTGAAATGATGAAGGGATGCGTGTGTGGAATATGAACCGCAACAACCTCTTGTATTTGTTGTTGCAGTATGTGATCCCCTTCCTGTGTTTGACCGGGAACAGTGATGGGAAGTGATATGTTGTCTGAAGAGCCAACATGAGAAGCAATGGTAGAGGGAGTGTAACGTCCCGCTAGGGAACCCATGAGAAATTAACCTATAACAAGTAACTAAGTTCACAAAATAATTTTTTATATATAGTTTACATTCAAGATGAACAATTAAGTGGAAGCAATTACAGTAAAACACAAAACATGATCATAAAAAAAAATCAACAAGGATACAATTCTCGAGGGTTCCATAACGTAGGAATTAATCATAAATTAATTAACAACTTATTACAAATATTCTAAAGTACATAATGATTAACAAGTACATCATTACATAAATAAATATACAATTACATTTGATACCATAAGGTATATCCAATGAAATGACACCCGCTACACAAGTCGTAGGGTATGTAATTATAATCAAATACAAAGTACAATGCATTAATCCATAAGTAACATAACTGATATGCAGATACATGATATGATAAATAGACTAAGAAAGATAAGAACATATCTCCAATAATGTCGCATAAATGTACAATTGCTACAAGATCATCAACAATGGCACAAGGATGTTGAGGTTTGCAACGGTAAAGAGGATCACTACCACCCGTCCTCGTGGAACCTAAATGGTCCACTCCCAGCGTGCTAAGGAGATAACAACAGATTCCACTCAGTTTTCAAATACAAACTAGTCATAAGGCAACACTAAACAAGGGATCATGAAAGCTCTCTATCTCAAAGTATAACTCAAGTAGTAGGTGGAAACTGTTAGGAATCATAAAAAAGAAGTAGAGCAAATGAAAGAATCCAAGTGTGAGTGTATGAAAGGAATTTACCAAGTTCACCAAGAGAGATAGAGAGGAATTGCTACAAAGAATCAAGCCAAAAGATCACCAAAATGCTCCAAGAACCAAGACAAGAACACAAGGATTTGAGAGGGGAAAAACAAGAAAAACCCCTTGTGAAGAATATGAATATGGCACAAGGCCTAAAGAATGAGAGTAGTGAGCTCAATACAATATTGAGAGCAAGAAGAAAATGTGAGGAGAAGTGAGAAAGAAGATAAGATTATTAGACAAGTGTGTGAGAGGCATCTCTTAAATAGAGATGAGTGGAGGAGTTTGCATGTAACTCCTATCTTCTATGAATGCCACATTCATATTGCGTGTGTGACAAATGTGAGATTCCTGTTAAGGAGGAATATTGAATTTCCTTATTAAAGGAATTACAAAAATGTAACATGTCCTCCTACTTGAACTAGAGGACAAATACAAATAAGGATACCTTGGTTTATCCTTTAATTACATAGTTTCAACCAAGGAAAGATAAAATTCTAACACCCCCTTTTAATCTTTACTTGGGGGATTTACATCAAGGGGTATCAAACCCAAGTTTTTACAATGAAATTAAAATTTCTCTCTAGAAGGAGGCTTTGTCAAAATAGCTGCAACTTGATCTTCACCCTTGCAATAGATGAGGGATACTTTATTTTCTTCAATTTTCTCTCTAATGAAGTGGTGGTGGAGAGAAATGTGCTTTGACTTTGCATGGTAGACGAGATTCTTTGCCAAGGCTATTGCACTTTGATTGTCACAATATAAAGGTGTAGGTTCTTGTTGAGGTAGACCCAAATCTTCAAGAATTCTTCTAAGCCATAAGGATTATTTGGAGGCATTAGTACAAATGTTGTATTCATCTTCAGTAGAACATAGTGAAACAGATTGATCTTTTTTACTTTTCCAAGATATAGCACCTGAACCAAGAAAGAAACAATACCCAAAAGTAGATTTCCCAACATTGGGGTCTCCACCTAAATCTAAATCAGTAAAGCCTTTTAATGTAAAATCATAATTTGCATCATAAAATAAACCTACATCAAGAGTACCTTTAATATATCTTAAAATTCTTTTAGCAATTTTGAAGTGTGTTTGTTGAGGTTTGGACATAAATCTTGAAACTAAACCAACACTAAAAGATATATCAGGTCTAGTGAGAGTTAGATAATTTAAACTTCCAACAAGTTGTCTATAAGGAGTAGCATCTATAAATGGAGTTTCCATATCTATCATTAACTTAGTTCCTAATTCACATGGAATTGAAACATGATTAGCATCATTCATATGAAATCTATCAAGAAGATATTTAGCATATTTACTTTGAGAAATAAAAATACCTTTAGGGGTTTGCCAAATTTGCATTCCTAAGAAGTAATGAAGAAGTCCTAAATTAGTCATTTTAAATTTTTGGTTAAGTTTAGACTTAATATCAGAAATTAAATGGTTAGAACTTGAAGTAAGAATCAAATCATCAACATAAAGAATGATAATAATAATGTCATTTTCACTATGCTTGATATACAAGTTA
>MU223392.1:169211-182835 GCA_018584345.1 Thuja plicata
AGAATAACAATGAAGACTTTCAATTCACTATACACACTCTTAAATTCCCTGCAATTTCTGATAAGGTTACTGTTGATTGTTGTAGTTTGCATTTAGATGAATGGTATTCGCATATCTTTCATTTTCTGAAAGATAATACTTTTCCAGAATTGGCAACAAGGAACACACGTAATCATATTAGAAAGCTTGCAGCCTGCTATATCATTTTAGGGGAAACACTTTACAAATGTTCTTACAACGGTTTACTATTAAGATGTCTTAACAAAACCAAAGTACATGTAGCTTTAGCAGAAGCTCACTCTGGTTCTTGTGGGGGACATTTTGGTGGGAAATCTTTAGTTAATAAACTCCTCAGAATGGGATACTACTGGCAAACAATGGAGCAGGATTCCTTTACATTTGTCAAAAAGTGTCCTCAGTGTCAACAACATGGTAATTTAATTCATGCTCCTGCTCGTGAGCTTCGTAATCAAGTTGCTCAGTGGCCTTTTAGCATTTGGGGTTTTGACCTTATTGGAAAAATCTCACCGGCTTCTTCTCAAGGACATACGTAAATTATCACGGCTATAGATTACTTTACAAAATGGGTAGAATCTATCCCTCTTCATTCTACTACTGCAGATGTTATTTGTGATTTCATCCTTAACCATATTATAGCACGATTCGGTATTCCTTCAACGATAGTTTCAGATAATGGTACATCTTTTAAGAACAAAGAAGTCATGAAATCCATGGAGAAATATTGTATACAACATAGATTTTCTAATCCCCACTATGCTCAATCTAATGGTCAAGCTGAAGCATCGAATAAGGTTATTGAACAAATATTAAAGAAAATAGTCAACAAACATGCGAAAGATTGGCATACACAACTTACTTATGCCTTGTGGGCTTATAGGACTAGTGTTTGTACGACCACTGGCACTTCACCTTATAATCTTGTTTATGGGACTGACGCTATCATGCATTTGGAATTAGAAATACCATCCTTGTGTGTTTCATTTCATGGGATCATTGACAAAGATACTTTCCAGGAACAACGATTACAAGAATTAGAAATGTTAGATGAACAACAAATAAATTCTTTGGAACATATTAAGGCCTATCATAAATCACTCCAAAAACAATATAATCACAAAGTGATTGAACGGTCATTCTTGGTAGGTGATTTAGTCTTATATGAGAACTAAAGAAATGTGAATGCTTTACCCGGCGAGAAAGGAAAATTTAGTCCAAATTGGCTTGGACCCTTTGTGATAATTGAGGATTTTACTTCAGGTGCTTATAAAATTGCTGATATGAATGGTGTTCCTCTTAAGGAACCTATTAATATCATGCATCTCAAACATTATTATCCCTAATTAGTCATTTCTTTCTTTATGTATGTATGTATGTGTTCCTTATAGAATAATTATTTTATAAGTTATGTAAATTAGAATGCATTCATACATATTTTCCTTTCCTCTTTCTTTTTAAGTTTTGTGCATTGATGAAAGTAAAAAGTAATCAACCATAGAACTAATTTTTCCAAAAATAAAGTTTTCTTCATAAATAAACTTTTCTGAGTTTGGTACATATGTGGCACAAGTGCCATATCTATCAATCTCTATCCCGATGCTCTGAAGGTCAGTGACTCCCAGCTCTCTCAGATCTATGGTGTGAGGCTGAGGATCTCATAATGGTAGTCCGTGTGCGACTCCTCGATATGCTCATCTCCTAGATCCACTCCTAAGCTCTTTTCATGTCAGCCATCAGTTTATCTTCTCTCTCCTTGCATAACCTCAACTCTTGCTGTACACATAGGAAGATATCTGCATGTCTTCCAGGATCCCTTTGTCCTATAAGGGACTCTCTCTCACTAGCTAGCAGTCGGTAGGATATACATGTATCCTTCAAAACCTCAGATACAAAACTCCTCCACTCCGCTATGCTCCCTGCAAGATTCAAATGGAAAACTTATTTAATTTCTTCTTCTAAACAAAATCTTTATTCAAAACATTCTAAAGATGTATCATACATGGATCTCCTACCTGGGTATCACTAAAGGATCTAGATGGTGGGGGCATGGAGTGACTACTCTCTCCTCGCTCACTCTATTTAGGCCTGGGTGGTGGTGTGTCTGTGTGCGCTCGAGGAGGCCATCGTGATCTCAAGGGAGATATATAAACTGCCTCATCACCGGTCCCTGTACTGTAGCCTGGGGGCATCTCCTCTACTCTCTCCTCTGATCTATCCTCTACTCTCTCCTCCTCCATAGGATCTCCCCTGAAGGGAGGCTCCTCCTCATCTCTCTGATCCTCCTCCTCTCCTACTATTATGTCATCTCCTTGGTGGTTCCTCTCTGAAGGACCTAGATCACTTGTGGGGTAGTCATCGGGGAAGATAGGATGGGTCCCTTGTAAACTCCAATATCTGATATAATCTCTGCTAACACCGGCATAGGATATCTCAGTGGCTACCTCTATATCCTCGGTCTCATCTATCTCACTATCCACAATATCAACTACTGTTGGTCGACAAATGGCATCGGGTATCTGATAGTATCTCATCGGATATGTATACCGAGGTACTGTCTAAGGGACCCCCTGCATCAAAACAAACTATCTCATCACCCTATCATAGTAGTACAACATCATGACATGATTGGTAGGACCTTCTAACAACTTACACTGCTATGAGTGTCTCAATTGATGTCAGGTATTTGGCCACTCTATCATCTGACAATACGGTCTCCATATCACATCTATACCTGGTATATGGTCAATGCACACCCTCCAAAAGAGGATATCTCCATGCTGCCAGACATCTGCTAGCGGATATGCAAAGGCTCTCAGTGTGCTCACATCTATCATCGTAGGAGTACCCTGTGGTCGTGTACATGTGTAATGCTCAAATATCCAAGCCTGTAGCAAGGTGCATACTGTAAGACTCTCCCGCTGGTATCTCACTAACTGACTCAGCTCGTGATAAAGATGAGCCAACATGCAGCAGCCCCATGAGATAGTGACCCTGTCACTCTCTATCCTACATACAAGATGGGTGAATGGTGCTAAAAATACTTTACCCTTTGTGTTGAGCACTACAACCAAAGAAAGTATACATAGTATCACTCTCCGTACCAGAGGTGTTAGACCTGCTAGAATGGCTGCCAGAGATATCTGATCTGACAGAGTCCTCATCTGTGGCACTTGTCCCAAACAATACTCCATATCTAAAAAAATCTCAGGAGGACCCATGGTACTCTCGGTCGAACAAGATCACCTCGGACCGGAATTCGTAGGATCCTGTACACATCCTCCAGCGTGATCACAATCTCTCTTGATGGAAGATGGAAGGAACAAGTATCCTCATCCCATCTCTCTATCATGGTTGATATCATGGACTGATGGAACCTCAGCTATGGTAGGACTGCTACCTAGTACAATCCCACATCTCTCAATAACTGTATCTCCTCCTGTTGTAGCTCGGAGACACTCCCTCTGACAGATAGTAGTAACCCTCCGAAGGGATGCTCAAGAAGATGGACTGGATCCTACAAGCACAAACATGAATCATATCAGTACTTCTACATCAAACATCTTCTGTACTCACTTGACCTGGTTAGGGTTGACCTTTTTGGGTCAAGGTCAACCTTTATGGGTCAGGGTTGACCTTATTGGGTCAAGGTCGACTTAAGTGGGTCAGGGTCGACCTGCCCCCAAGAAGGACATAACCTTTCCAGTCAGGGTTGACCTTAATGGGTCAAGGTCAACCTTACTGGGTCAGGGTCGACCTTATTGGGCTAGGGTCAACCTTTCCTATAAAAACATGAAATTTTCAATCACAGGCACTAGAAATAGGAACTTACCTCGGGTAGTGGTTATCTGCTGGCCAGGCGCTCCCTCAGAACCTCCATGCGGCTCACTCGAAATTCCTCTCTCTTCGACATCCTATCTCCTTTCCCAAACTCTACAAATGGTAAGAATGAGGTGGTAAGTGTCTCTTCCTCTTATTTATAGGTAGTAAATTAGGGTTTTACTAGGGTTTCATTTGAAGTTATTTAGGTTAAATTTGAATTTTCCCTTTATATGCATTTAGATAGACATCTATTCTTTTCATCATAACTTGAGTTTGGTAGCTTCGTTTTCAGTGCCATCAGAGGCATTGGAATCATAATTCAGATACCTAACCTCTTAAATCAGTTTAGAAAGGTTTAGGACCATTATAACTAGTTTAGGAAAGGACTTTTTCAACAAATTACATATTCAGTGTATAGAAATCACCTTATCACCTTGTTTCACCTTCCATGAATTAGTAAGCCGAACCAGGGGGGGCATAAGGGGCTCTATATACTTCTAGAGATCATCATAGTAAGACTTAAGTGCTCTTTGGATTGTCATTAACCTTGTGTGCTGCAGGTTGTGGATACTAATGGTTTCTTGTAGGATCTTTGCATTGAGGACTTGGCTATATCCTTTTTATACTTTATGATGTTTTCTTACTTTAGCTTGCATATTCACGTGGTATCATATCTAAGATAAAGTGGGGGCTAAATGTATCATCTTAAAATGGAAGCACTTCCATTTTGATAGGTTTAACACCCTCATTTAGTATGTTTGCATATTAGATTTGCATCTGTGCTTGATTATACATGTGTAGGTGAAATTAGGGTTAGGATCTTGTGGATCCTCCTAGATTTCCCTCTCCATGGCTCTTTTCTCTAGGTAGGACCTATGTATTGGTCCTCCTAGGCCTCATTCTACTCTCTCTCTAAGCCTTTAGGCCTTCTTAACATTCTGGTACATTCCCCCACCTTCCTAGGTCCCCAGCTAACCTGGGAACCTTTTAGCAAATTTCTGGTGACCTGTCTGAAACCTCAGGTCAGGGTCGAGATCGACATAGACCTCTGTCGGGTGTTGGTCCCCGCATTCAAATCTGGAGCTTATCGGGGCCCGAAACTTAAAATAGGTCCCCGGGTTTGGATGCAGAAGTGTTTTCTCTGATATTTGAATTATTATGTTCCCTCCTTAGTTGGTGATTATGATTGGACCATGATTCGAGGCAAAATTTAAATTTGGGTCCCTTACATTGCCCTAGGAGTCTTATATTGAGATCTCTATATAAACACTCCCTTTTGCCTTCATTTGGTCATGAAATGAAATTGGGAGATGACATGATGCAATGATGATGCAAACAAGCAAGAGGATGATATAGAAGGACAAGCTAGGAGGACATATCTTCATCTTCAATCAAGCATTTTGAGGACAAGCTATGGTGGATCTTCATTGAAGCAAGAAGGCTCTCTCTTTTGACCTACTATTCTCAACATTCAAGCTTTCAAAGGACATTATCATGGGGTAGCAATTACAGATTGTGAGTTGATAGGAATACTTTAGCCTTGGGGGCTTGGTATGCTTTCTTTGTCATATTCAAATCTATGCATTGCTTTCTCATTTCCATGTTATGTTAGGATTGTTAATCTAGAAGATTAGATCTTGATATTGCATGTTTAAAGACTCTTTTCTAAAGAGCAATACACACACACCATACATTCTATATCCGACTATTCGTGGAGGTGGAGATCACCAAAATGGGGGTTTGACTAAGGCAAAACCCTATATATCCACCCAAAACCACTCTTTTTAGATATTTGTAGGTGCTATTTTCAGGAGTTACAGGTGCAGAACAATAGATTTGAGACCAGATTTGGATACCCTTTTCAGCGAACTACCGAGATCCACACACAAATTTTCTGTCGACACTGTGTAGGTCAGGGTTGACATTATTGGGTCAGGGGTGACATTTGTGGGTCAAGGTTGACCTTTTTCATAAGACGACATCAAAACGGAAAAAGATTTCTAGGTTTTGTTTGTCTCTACGTTCCAGTTTCAGATCATACTTTAGAATTTCCAGAAGCTCAATACAAGCTTCTGAAAATGAGTTTTTCTAGATCTGCTATATTATGAGGTAGGTATCTTATTCCACTATTCTTTACATACTCCTTTCCATCCTTTTTATCATAATAATTAAGTGTAAGAAACTAAAATTGGCCTAAGGATCTCTTTCTTATCTCATTATGCAAATATTACTTAAGAAATCCTTTATGAGCCAAATTTAGATATTACATTTCTATTTTCTACTCACATTGAATTAGTTATTTAAATTGAATCAATTATCAAATCTATCATATCTCATAATCTCACATTTGAGAAAATATTTAATAAAATAGCATTGACCATCTATTTGATAAAAAATATTCTCACCCTCTCTTTACTCCAGTGACTTATATATGTGTTAGATGTCAAATACTTTTATCTCCATTTCTAAAGTGATCTATGACACGTAAGAAGAGAAATATGTTAAATTTTCTCTTTCCAAGGTATCTTTGCACATGTGAAATAATAATTTCCCCAAATAACTCTTCAGATGTATTTACAAATATGTGAGACACTAAGAGGAACACATGACCAAAATACTATTTACAAGTTTCCTTCCACATGTGAGAGGACACTTGTCCTTGGTCCTTCCTCCCCATACAACCTCTCTCATAAGTACAAGAAGACTCATTGTTCATCATTGCATTTTGATAAGAAAGATCTATCCCTTAATATATCAAAACTCTCCCCTTTCCTATCCATTAGTCTAATACTTTCACTTGGAAGCTCCTTATTGATTCCAATGTGTCACGAATCACCTACCATTAATCTCTAAATCAAGTTTCAACCATCTATTCTCTATCCTCAAGATCTACAAATCCAACCCTCTCCAAGTTAAAATCAATAATACTCTCTAAATTACAATGTTATGTTAAAGGTTTGAGAAGTGTCAACATTTCTAAAATTAACACAATAGCACGTCGAGAGGATCCCTAGAAGTCACTCAATACTTCTTAATCTTACTTGGCGCATATTCCTCATTTTCTTTCTCAAATAAAAGTGTGACGGGGAACAAATTATAGGATTTTTTTTTTACATATTTTTCTTTGTTACATGTATTATATATAATTTACTCTTTGTCTTGCATCGTGGAGAAGTTTTTAATTTTTAAGTCCCTATTTATTTATATTTATTACATATTAGAAATAATAAAGAGCTTAAATGGTCAAAGTTTAAAGTAAATCAAATTTAAACAACTCAAGCTATAAATTTAAAAACCCAATTACTTGTCCATATCTTAACAAAATATCATAGCTCAATGCTACAATTAAGGCTTAGTTAGTTATGTTTAGTAAACATTCTTCCAAGATGCACAAGTACATATAAATGGGTTTGACATAGAGATTACAAGAATCATTGCATGATTGTACAATGAAGAAAGAATGAGATATAATAAAAGCTCATAAGTGTTCCAAAACCTATATAATAACTATCATTTTGTCAAAATCCTAGCTATTTAGGTTTTGAGTGGTCTCTTTTGTGGGCAAAATTTTTGAGGTAAGAACTACATGTTAGAAAAAAAATTATCACTTTGGAGTGAAAGAAACCTCATCATTGCAATCAAAGCACCAAAACCCCTTAGATTACCAATTATTTTGTCAATTTCTAAGGTAGGTCACTTTTTGAGGAAATTTATTTTGACATATATAGGTTTGTACAAATTTTCTTTAGCCACACTAGGCACGGGCACTGGAGCATATTTTAGGTGCTCATGTGCACACATAGACATGTACCTAAGAATACACCAATAGAAACTTGATGCTCAATGCACTTAAAGCACACCCACCTCTGCCTAAGCATGCACTATGTACACCAACAATGTGCTTTGGGTACACGAGTGCACTCTAGATGCACTGCCAGATTTCCACAAGCACATTGCCATAGGTCTATTATTTCTCAACCTACCGCCAACACATGTGACCAAGGATTATATATTTATTATCCCTCTATTTCTATTTTTGCCTCAATTAGATGACTCTCATGAAAATAGGTATATCTTGCACACATGTTGTCTATTTTTCAAAAAATGAAAAAAATAACAAAAAATTGATTAAGGGGACTACCTATTGGTGATGGTAATTTGTATACATTTTTATCCTAGTGTTTTCTATATTTTGTTGAAGTCAAACCAACTTGTTAGCACTTCTAGGTCCATAACTTGGGTAAACAAGGTCTATTTTTTAAAACAAATAAGCGTTGAAATGTTAGTTCAATGATATACCCAATTTTGCTACTCATTTTTCCATATCTTCACTTGGGTACATAGAGTATTCACTGAAGTTGTTTTTTAATTTCTTCACTTAACAGTTGATCAACTTATAGGAAGGTTTGTTTTCTTCTTGTTGTTGGGGGGATGGGGGAAAATAGAATATTTTAGATGTTCCCTATATCTTAGTACTATGGTGGATTACTCCTTAATAGAAACTCCCACACCTTGTAACTGGAATACCTAGAAAGGCTAGATGACACTATTTTTGATTACTTGGAAAATAGGTTTTGATGGGTACCTGAAACCCTACAGAAGTATGTAAAATAACCTAGAGCATATAATCGTTAAGTAACAACCAAAATAAAACAGGCAGTCCTAACAAAACAGTCCCAGAAAAAATAGAAAGCCAGGGACAAACACCCCAAAAGACCAGGAACATAAAACCAGGGGTGCGAATCAGACAATGTCTCTGAGAGTCTCAGCAGCCCGTATCTCCAGCTCGATCATTCTACCCGTAGCTTCTTTTAGGTCGGCCAACTCTTTGTTAGCTTCCTGGTTTTCCATCTTCTTGGTGGCCTCTCTTGTCCTCTTCTTATTTCCTTCTTCTGGAAGCTTCTCCCTGTCACTATTCAGCGGTTGATCCTCCTTATTTCCTCTTTGTTCTTCAAATTTGTCGATGATCACCTTAATAATATCATTTAAAGCCTTTAGTATATTGTAGCTTTGCTCAGCAATTTTAACCATTGAGGCTTCAATGCTTTCGACCCTTTGCTTCAGTTAGGTCACTCTGCTATCTAGCTCCCTGTCCTCCGCAATGTTCTTGTTGTTGTTAATTATGTTATCTTTCTCCATCCTGTCCATTCTTTTTTTCAGCTCATAGATTTCGTAGTAGGTCCATTTCGTTGTTCTGTAGCTATCAATGACATTGTTTTTTGCATTGTTCAACACATCCATTTGAGGATCCTTCCTCGCATTGTCACTAAATATCACCAGAGTAGGATCAATTAACTCTTCCATTTGAATTATGCCCTCCTTATTTTACTTAACCAAAGTCCTAACCATTTCTCTCTTTATCCCCATTTTAGCAGAGACCGTGTCAAAATTCCTCCAGATGACCTTCTTGTTTTTGCCTGTAATGTTGGAGGATGTAATGTTGTAGGTGTAATGATCTCCATACTCTGCAAAACCATGGCTCTAAACATCCTCCTCATTCCCCTTCCCCTGACTATCCTCTTTCTCGTCTCTCTCTTGTGTTTTTTCCTGACTGTCCTGCCTCTCCTCCTAGGTTTCCACCTGTATTTTTTAGATGACACTGTTACTCATGCATATTGGACTCCATATTGGATAAGATACAAACAAAATTGACCTTACAATTTGATATTTTTCACATTGAAAAATTATGGATGAGGCTACAAGTTTGACTATCATACATATTTTGTTGAACATTTCTAGATCCCAGGGGGGTCTTGAACGACGTGTATTATAGCTTAACCAAGTAGAAGTCATTCATTCCAATTAACTTATAAGTACAAGTAAATAATTGAAATATAAAGAACACAACACTAGAGCACCAATTTTTTACTCGAAAAACCCAATGTGGAAAAAAACACAGTGACATTTGCACTCACTATATGAAAAATGAATACAATGTTTTACGCCAAAGGCCAAGGAAAATCACTGCTCCCAATTTGGACTTGCAAGCTAAGGCACACAACCTTAGAGAAATATGCAAGGACTTTCTAATCAGTAAAGAATACTTATTTAGGGAAAGGTACAATAGGAGTGATTTCAATAAATGTTATTGAAGTAAAGAGACACATTCTTACAAATGTTGATTATAGTTCTCTATTCATACATGTGTAACTGACTTCATCACTAGTCTGCCTATTTGCACTTCCACACTTCAAAAAATACCATACACGACAAGATATCTCTCTTTTACAAATCTTTAAAAGATATCTGCCTTTATGTATATAGATCAACTACAACATAAAATAAGATCTATCAGGTCAATCTAATTAGATGTAACATGCAATTTACTTATACTGTCAGCCCCAAATTCATTCTCCAAAGTATGTGGAAGGTAAATAAGATGCTTGATGCATCACATCAAGTTGAAGCACCTTCAATTTTATCCTAGACCAATTCCATCAACTTTTCATGTAACTGCATAGACCAAAATAACTTGAGTCAACCCCAAAGATAACATGGTTTAATGCATGCCATCCAAACGATCACAAAATATGGTACAGACCTTCACAATAGTTGGGGATGCACAACATAGCATCACCTGATTCCAAAATATCAAAATCATACAATTGCAATACCATAATAACTAAAGGTAGAGGAGTGCAAATCATTCTTGCAACTAATATACTATCTTTGTCATGCCAAAACTCAAAACATCACAACCTTTTCTCCTAACCAAATGGAAGTATGAAACCTAAGGCTTTACAACCTTTAAAATCTACCAACATCATTCTCCAACCATGGGGTGATATGAATTAGTGCACCATGATACAAGCCAAAAGGTTGAACATAGTTCTACAGACTATTCAACAAAACAATCACATTTAACCATTTTCATGCTATAGACGCACAAATCCTTCTCCAACACCCGAGATAAGACCTAAGACATTCAGATATACCAAATGCAATCATCTTCAACAGTCTTTATTCATAAATGTCAACACATATGTACACAACCAATATTGCACCACTCCAGGAACACATGAGAATACTACTGATCACAACTTCTTAATCATAGTTGACATCAATGCAATATAATATTCGTATTTATGACAATCTCCACCTTTGTCATTGATGGTAATACTTGTGAATCATCTACATCGTCAGTAGACTTCTCCCCCTTTGACATCAAGGACAAAGGATGTCATCTTAATCACTATACAGACTATTTGTTACCTTGAGTTTCGTACATTAATCTCCCTAAGATCAAAAATCAAATCTACAACATGTTCCATACATATTCTTCTTCGCAATACGCATCTAACATACTTACACACTCTCTACCTAACACTATAGACTCCTCCCTAAGAAATGCACCAAAATGAGAAAAACAAAATCGCACTCCAAAATATTTCTACTAAATTGGAGATGTACATATAGATTTAAAACTAGCAGCTTACTGCCAACTGATCATGAATTGTAAAAATCTAATTGTGTGAAAGTAATACACTTTATATTTAACATTAAACTTTATATTTTATATTTTAAATTAATCTTTTATTTTACATTAACTTTATTTTTAAGATTTTATATTTAAATCTTCATTTTAAAATAAGTTGAATATTTTTAAATTAAATTTTAAAATGAATATTTAGTTTTATATTTTATAATTTATATTTCATATTTTAAATTAATAGAAAACATGTAAAACAAGGACTAACGTCTAGTTCCTGCCTAAGTCCTAAAGATTAAGCCTTAGGATATTTGGCATAAGTTGAAATAATATAATTAAATTTTAATATCCTATATAATTATCACTAAATAAAATTTTCTTTGAAACTAAATGTAATATAAGTCATTAAAGTAAATATAATCATTAATATGTATAACTAAATATAATCGTTAATTATAGTTGAACATTAAATATTAAATATTAAATTAAGATTTCTATTACATATGCATTGTTATGAATATAATAATTTATTATATTAGTATAATATATAATAAAAATATTAATATTATATTATTAAGTTAATATTAATATATAATATAATTAATTAGTTACAAATATAATATTATAAACAATAGTAGCAAAATTCAATAATAGAAAATTCAAAATATATTAGAAGTGTACAAAATGTCAAAAGTTGTTAAAAAATAAAGTGTTATCATTGGACAACTAAAATGAAAATATCTCTCCAATAAAAGTAGAGATAAATAATTTCTATTACAATATAGAAAACTCAAAATATATTAACTATATCAATAAAAAAGTTGTTGAAAAATACAATGTTCTAATTAGACAATTAATAGAAATAGTTGCATTGCATTGAATGCTATAATATCTGCCTATGCAGGAACTAATAAATATGTCAAAGTATCTTGTAAGATTAAAAAAATTATATTTTATAAATTTTCATATAAATTATAAAATATTGATGAAAAATATTAATCTAACAGAAGTAAAACTTGTAGAACATAAAATAGAACTAGAAAATATTTATCCAAAATTACATTAAAAAATTAAAACAGTCTTCAATATATTAAAAAATAAAACAAAACGATTGATTTAATTTTAAAATATTTTTTTATAAATTGATAAAAATATTAATCCATAAAGTAAAACTTGTACATCATAAAAAAAAAATAGAAGTAGAAAATATGTATTGAGAATTTTATTAAAAAGTAAAAAATAGTCTTCAATATATTAAAAATAATATAATATAATTAATTATGAAAAAACAAATTTATAAACTGTCCAATCCAATAGCAAAGTAATTCAAATAAAATATAACAATTATAAATATTATAATATATATTATATTATTTTTAATATTTTTTATAAAAACTGATTCAAAGAACTCAAAAAAACAATCAGAAAGAAAAACTCTCATCATTGTTGAATAATACATAATAAAATATGAAAAGATAATATATTATATTATTGAATTTATAATATGAATATATTAATTAGAGATATAATTGAATATATCTTAGATTTACAAAAGTTCAAGTGCCACGTGATTCCGCAATAATCAAAGAAGAGATGGTTGATGTGGAGTGCAGCGGCAGTCTTGTATGACAAAGTTGCATTGTTAGAAGATTAAAAATAGTCTTTCTTTGCATGATCAATATAGCGTTTTATTTAGATTCGATAACAATAGTTAATTTAATAGATGCATGCGTATTTCTTCTATTTTTTTGGATCTGGCTATGAAGTGGTATTAATAGGATAATTGATGTGTATAAGTAGGGTGAGGATGGAATAGAGAATGCATTGTTATCGAAGTTTGCGAATTTCCCAATAGAGTTTGCAGAGATTGATGGCGTTGTGAAGGAGGCGTTGTGAAGGCTCATTTTAGAGGCGGGTGAAAAGCAGAGGCAACACCCTCAGCTTTATGGGGAGATCGAGCGTGAGTTGGAGTGGGTGGATGTTGTGAAAATTCCTATTGCAGTCACTGATTATTAATCTCCTATCTCATAAAGATTATTTAACTGCTGAAAATAAATTTACAGCTGAATATCAAAAAATAACACAACTGCAACTTCACCAATAAAAATACAGAAAGAAATATGCAACACAAAGAACACAATATTTTTGGACAAATCATCCCTGGAAAAACCCCATAGGGAAAACCAGTACTGCAGATGAGAAATATATATTAATCTTCAACAAATTAAGAAATACAAAATTCCTTGCCTCTCACTGGCAGAACTTAGACAATCTCCTAACTCCTCCTGCTGATATTCCTCCACTGCTATCCCCAACGCTATCACTGCGCCCTTGCTAACACTACAAGACTGTTTGCTA
>MU223392.1:213742-232312 GCA_018584345.1 Thuja plicata
GCATTCTCATGTTGGTGATTGATATTGAAGTATTATCTCATTCTTGGTCTATGGTAAAATTCCTTCTTGCATTACACTTTCTTGGGTTCTTTCCATAACTTCTTTTCATTTTTTTCATATTTCAACAGTTACCCCTTGAATTATGGGATGAGAAGGTGCTTCGATGGATTGGGAACTCATTTGGAAGCTATGTGGCAGCGGACACGGTTACCACTCAGAAAACTAGGTTGGTTTTTGCAAGATTCTCTGTGAATGTGACAATGAATAACCCCCTCCCCAACTTTATGATGCTTAAATCCAAATGGGGAAATTGGAACCAGGCCATTGTGTATGAGAATGCTACTCTAGACTACCAAAAATGTGGTAAAAATGGGCATGTGGTCACTGAATGCAAGGCAATGACTAAGATGGTTGAGAAAGACTCTCGGGAGCTTACTTCTGTAGCCTTGAATGTGGATGAAGAGGTTCGGGACCAGGCTGATGGTTCCACGAGGACCACGGAAGCCCCTCCCCCCCTTGGTGAGGGCCAGATGCCTGCTCCTGGGTTGGGGGAAAAGGGGAATGAAAAGGATAAAGAAGTAGAAAAGGTGGTAGATCTAGAGAAAGGAGAGTTGGTTGATGACCTAAAAGTGGCCCCCAACTCTCACAAAGATATCCCAAAAGGGGCAGAGAATAAAGAAGTCAACATTGGGAAGAAGGCACTAGTTTTAGAAAGCATTTTGACTGAAACAACTGCGAATTTGAGTAGTTTAAGGGATGGGGGGGGGAATTTCCTCCCCAACCCTTATTGGGGTGGGATTGGTAATGGAAATACCAATAATTTCCCACTCACCACCTTGGACTAGCCTATTGGACTGGTCAGAACCAAAAAGGAAAACCAGGAGCAAGAAGGGGGACGAAAGTGTGGATACAAAAAAGAAGCAGATGTGGGGAATGAAACCAAATTGGGTCGACCATCTACGAAAGCAGTTAGAGCTAAAGAAGCAGCAAGGTCCATTGCAAATGAACGACAGTTAAACCTAGAAGACTCTCAAAAAAACAAAAGATGAAGTTCCTCTCATGGAACATTAGGGGCATGAACAGCCCACAAAAATAGTTTGCTCTGAAGAAGTATATTCTTGAGTTCAAGTTTGATGTGGTTCTTATTCAGGAGGTCAAAATGAAGTATCAAAACTCCGCTCTTCTGGTGGACAATATTTGGCCAGGTGTGGCCTTTCTATATAGTGAAGCGGATGGGGCCTTTGGAGGTGTGGCCACTCTCTGGAACCCTTGTAAGTTATCTAGAAACACTGTGGCTTTTTCTCATAACTTCCTTGCTGTTTTGTTTACTTGGAACAATATTTCTTGGTACTTGTATAATATCTATGCTCCTAACATTAGAGGTGAACGTAGTAGAATCTGGGGGGAAATCTCCAACCTCATAGAAGATAATCAATGTCACCCCACTATGTGTGTGGGGGATTTTAATACTCCCTTATTCCCCTCTGAGAAAAGTGGGGGCACACAAGAATTCTTGAAAAGTATGCAGGAGCTAGCTGATTTTATAAGACACAATGACCTGGCCAATATGGACCTGCAGAGAATGGGATTTACTTGGTCCAAAAATAGAAAAGGGAGACACCTCATGCAACTCAGACTGGATAGATGGTTGGTCTCGGGAGGTTGGCATATTGCTCCCTTACTCAAACTCTCACACCTTGCAAGAACAATTTCTAACCACTCCCCTTTGATCCTTGATTGGGAAGAGAGGAAACATAATGGACCCCATACTTTCCATTATGAAATCATGTGGCACCCTCAAATTGAGTTTGAAGAATGTATTAAAAAATGGTGGAATACCCCGGTGAAGGGAACGACTATGTTTAGAATTTCTGAAAAGTTGAAAATCA
Organism: Thuja plicata; assembly: GCA_018584345.1. Taxonomy (NCBI): domain Eukaryota; kingdom Viridiplantae; phylum Streptophyta; class Pinopsida; order Cupressales; family Cupressaceae; genus Thuja; species Thuja plicata. The sequence goes on from MU223392.1 coordinate 215,632, forward strand.
TCAAAAGGGAGGGTCAAAGGTGGAGTAAAACCAAGTTTGGTGACATCTTCCAATGTAAAAAAGATCTCTAAGAGAAACTGACCCTCCTCCAGAAGGATATGGCTATGGGGGAGGCTACCTGGGAGGACCACTGGGAGGAGGAGGAATGGAGAAACAAATGGAAGTAAAACCTCAAAAGGGAGGAAATTTTATGGAAGCAAAGGTCACGGGTTTAATGGCTGAAGGAAGGTGACTGTAACTCTACCTTTTTCCATAGATCTACCTCCATTCATAAAAGGAGAAATAATATTAAATCCCTAGAAGCTGATGGGATCATGCTCTCGGAGGGTGATGACATTGGTAATCATGCTGCTGATTTCTTCCAAGGAATTTTCCGAAGACCGGCTCAGGTTAGGATGGATAGTGATTGTGACTCCCTTATGGAAGTTATCCCCAAGGTTGTTACTGAGGGAGACAATGAGACCCTTTTATCTCAGGTTTTTGAGAAGGAAGTTAAATCAACGGTGTTCTCCATGGGTGCCTATAATTCCCCGGGTCCAGATGGGTTTCCCCCGACTTTCTTCTAGCACTTTTGGGAAAATGTTAAATATGACCTCATACATGTTGCCCGTGACTTTGTCAGAACTGGCAATATCCTGAAAAGACTCAACAAAACTTTCATTATCCTGGTACCTAAGGTGCTAGACCCTAAATGCTTGAGTGACTTCCCACCCATAAGTCTTTGTAACACTATATATAAAATCCTATCCAAAATTATCACCAACAGGCTCAAACCCCTCCTTGGAAAAATTATCAACCCCAACCAGAAGGGGTTTGTCCCGGGAAGACAGATTCTTGATGTTGTTATCACCACTCATGAAATCATTCACTCCATGGAAAAAGTTAAGAATTCTGGCATGGCTCTGAAAGTGGACATCTCCAAGGCTTATGACAAGGTTCGTTGGAATTTCCTGTATGAGGTGCTCAGAAAATTTGGGTTCCATGAAAAATTCATCAATATTATAAAGGTGGCGGTGGAAATGGTGGAATTTCCTGTACTGGTCAATGACACACCCAAGGGATCCTTTACTCCTGAAAGGGGATTATGGTAGGGGGACCCTCTATCCCCTTACCTCTTCCTCCTGGTGGCTGAAGTTCTGGCTCAGAACTTACTAAGATTAGAAAGTGTTGGATCTATTGCTAGATTTAAACTGGCTTCCACCCTTAACCCAGAAGTTCTTTGACAGTTTATTGATGATACGTTCCTCTTTGGAAAAGCCTGCATTAGAGAAGCTAGAGAGTGGAAACACCTTTTGAACAAATATGCTTTGGCGTCGGGACAAATGATCAATTACAACAAAAGCAAAATTTACTTCTTCAACACTGAAGTGAGAACGCAAACTTTAATTGTGAATTGCTTGGGATGTAAGGGAGCTTCACTCCCAGATACCTATCTTGGTCTCCCGCTCACGGTGAAGGAAGTTTCCAATGAATTCTGGAACTCCATTCTGGAGAAAATGCAGAAAAAGCTGGCGGGTTGGAAAGGCAAGGTTCTTAGCAATGCGGGGAAACTCTAGTTACTTTTTGTTACCCTCCAAGGTATTCCTGTCTATTTCCTGTCCCTTTTCAAAATTAATGACAGAACAACGGAGAAGCTAGGAAAAATAAAGAGAAATTTCCTTTGGTCTGGGACGGAGGAAAAGGCCAGAATGAACTTGGTCAACTGGGACACTGTTTGCCAACCAAATCTGACCGGAGGGCCGGGAGTGAGAAAAATCAAGGACCTGAATAAAGCTCTCATCTCTAAATTGGGCTGGCAACTCTTTTGAGGAACCGCTGGATGGTGCAGTATTATGAAGGCCAAATACTTCTATAACAACCATTTCCCCTACGAGAAAAATCTACCCTATGACTCAAAAATATGGAATTTCATTTATAAGAGCAAAGGAAGTCTCCTTAAAGGTCTAAAATGGTTGGTTAGAAATGGCACTCACATCCGTTTCTAGGAGGATTGGTGGGTGGGGGAAAAACCCCTGGGACAAGAAAAGTTTGGTCTAGTCAAGGATAGACTGGTCACTCACTTTGGAGGAAAAGTCAGCGATTACATCTCTCAAGGTAAGAATTGGAAAGCTCTTGCTGACGCTTTTCAGGACCAGACTCAAATCTTGCCTTATATAGAATAAATTTAGAAGCTTATTAAAGGCGTCAGAATTCCTATTTCCTGGACTAAGGACAAAGCCATTTGGTGCCATACCAGTTCAGGGGAAAGAACGGTGAAATCTGCTTATCTAACCAATTTAAAGACTATGGCTGATGAAAGGAGTTGGGGGGAAGTCTGGATCCTCCAATTAATCCCCAAGATCAATTTCTTCTGGTGGACTACCCTTCATGGTAAAATTCTTACGTTAGATAATCTCTAGAAAAGAGGGATACATTTAATCAATAGATGTGCTCTGTGCAAAACTCATTCAGAATCTATCAACCATATCCTCATCCACTGTCCTTACGCGACTCTGGTCTGCACCAAAATTATGAGTATTTTGAGACTGAATTGGGTATTCATGGAGGACTTGGACCAATTCATTTGCAACTGAGGAAACCTCGGGAAGCACCCGCTTATCAACACCCTTTGGAGGTTGTTACCCCCGCATGTCTGCTGGAACCTTTGGAAGGAAGGGAACAACCAGATTTTTAGAGGGGAGGAAAAGGATGCTGAGGGGACGGCTCGTTTGACTGTGAATCTACTGAAGGACAACCTTTCTACCTGCTGTTGGAAACCCCCCTACCCCTCCAAGCATCTTGACTGTTTGATTGCTAAGGATTGGCAACTACCTCCCTCCTTCTATGAGTTTGACTGCTCCAAGGTGGTGGCGAGACAGAACACCAAGTGGTCCCCCCCGGAGATTAATTTCATTTAATTGAACTTTGACGGAGCTGCCTCCAATGGTTCTACTGCGAGTGGGGGTATATTGTGGGATAATAATGGCAAGATGATCATTGCTTATGCGATAAACCTTGGATTGGGGTCTAATAACATGGCATAAATCTCTGCCCTCTTATGGGGCCTAAAGGTGGCGGTTACCTTGGGAGTTAAAAGACTCATCATAGAGGGGGACTCCAAAATCACTATTGAGATGGTTAAAGGAAACTTTAAAGCTGGTTGGAAACTGTCGAATCTGCTGTAGGACATCTGCTCGCTTCTCCCCAGATTTGACGAGTTTAAATTAAAGCACATTTTCCAGGAGGGAAATGTGGTGGCTGACAAGCTGGCAGCCATAGGGCTTAATCAACATGGTCTCAGATGCTGGAGAAACTTGGGGTCCCTTTCCAAGCAAACTACCTTGCTTGTCGACAAAGAAAATACTTAACCTATGGAGTACAAGTTTGACTTTGATTGGACGGGAGAGGCGACAGATAGAATCATGAGGATTGGGCAGAATTTAAATTTTCAAAAAGTGATGGGGAAAGCTTTTAATATTATTAGAAGTCTAAAAAGACGGGCTATTAACTCCAATTTAGGAAAGAGTGAGAGATTTTTCAAATTGGGGACTGACGTGGAGACTAACACGAGGCAGGGTGCGCTTGACAAGACTGATGGGGTTTTGTGGTGCATTAATGATGGGGAAGGCAATCATTCCTGGATACGCGAAAATTTTGCAATTACTCTGGTTAACCTTGTGACTAGTACTTGTTATTTCATTAAAAAAAAGCTGGATTTTATTCCCAACCAATTTTTAATCCTGCATAATTCCGTCCTCTGGTTTTGTGTTGGTAGCTTCCGCAAGACTCTGGTTCGGAGAGTGTTGGGTGGTGGTGTGAAGGGTGTTATGTCAATGGAGGTACAGATCAAGATTAATCCTGAGTATAGCTCTTATATGTGCGGTGATATGGTAAGGGTGGAACCCCCTAGGATTGAGGCAGGGTTTCTCAAAAACCAGTGTGCGGTAACCTATCTGAAGGAAGGTGGGTTTTAGCCCTTCATGGAAGCTATGGGAGGATGTGATGAAACTATCTCCATGCAACTGGTTAAAACTTGGGTTAAGCGCAAAGTTACTATAAATGGAATTACCTTCAAGGTAAACGAAGAAGTTATAGCCCAGGCTATGGGGCTCTCCATAGAGGGGAAAACGTGGAAAAAGATTACGAAGAGCCATGATGACACTGGCAAGGTGAGATTCTTCAAGAAAATGGAGGTTCTGGTTCCAATCCGTGGAGGGTTTAAAAGGGAGGAGTTGCCTAGACCATGGAATGATATCTGCCTCATTCTTATGAAGTACATTACCCTAGAAGGTCGCTTCAGCACCTACTACAACTACCACTTTCCCCTGCTTAATCACTTTAGGTACAATGATACTATATCCTTCCCTTTTTACCTTCTCCACTCTCTTGAAACTCCAGTTTTAGATGTGCGAGAAAAGATAAAAGCCAAGAAAAATTACTGCATCCTCCACCAAGGGCTTATCCTCTGCCTCTATAATTTCCACCTTGCCCTGTGTCCCCCCAGAATTGTGTCCCTACAGGGTATCACCACGCCGAAGGGCACTATGGAGGCGATAGGCACCCCTAACCCCTCGTCTTCCTCCAAAACCCTAGATAAAAAGATTAATGCGGGGTCCACGGGTGGCACCCAAATCACCATTGAGTCTGAGGAGGACGAGGAAGATACTGAGAAAAGAAGGAGGTCCCAAAAAATCACTAAAACCAGACTCAAACAAAAAGCGGTCAGGAAATGGTACATTGAAGATGAGGAGGAAATAGAAGAGTCGGAGAAGGAGGTTAAAAAAATCAGCACCAGTGGAAACACTAAAAAGGGGAAGAAAAGCAAGATCAAGGAGAAAGAAAAAGGCAAAGACTCTCAAGATCTGGGTGGGGATAAGAAGAGCCTCGACTCTCCCTAGGTTTCGGCAAGCTTCACTATGCCTACCATTGACCTATCCAAGGGAAAGCTTTCCGAAGATAAGAATGCAGACTCACAGAGCACTTCCCCATTGTCTGCGAACCCCCAGGTGATGGCGGAGGAAACCAAAATGGGGATCCCGGAGGCTAAGGACAGGGCGACTGAGAGTCTTTGGGCCATGGTGAAGGATATTGCCCATATCCAAAAGGATGTTAAAACACTTCAGGCTTCCTCCTTGGACTCGGTTTTTAAAATGGATCTATTGATGGTTAAAGAGGAAATTAAAAACCTGGGTGAAAGCTTCAACAAAGTTGTTGGGTTCATGGTGAATGTCATGCACTCGGTGAGAACCACTCTCCAGCTTCTGCAAATGGTGAAGGGGTCTTCCCAGGAGGATGTACACAAGAATGAGAAGTTGTTCCAATTCCTTGCGGAGGATTGGCTCAAGCTGATGTTGGACAATGGGGTAAAAACCCCAATTAACCTCCTCTGTTTTCCATGCTTTGCCTTGTTTTTTTATTTTTGTTGGCTGGCCATTGAGGGCCTTGCTGTGATTTTGTTGAACTATTACGTTGGTTTTAGACTTAATTCCCTTGCTGCTAAAATTAATTACTGCTTCTTTGTTAATTACCTTGAAACTTACTCTCACAGACTGGTTATTAGCTTCAAGGTGAAGCTGAGGTCTATTAGGAATTACTCTTGCTATTGGTTTAGTTTTAATTCCTACTTTACTATTATTTGTAATTCCTTCTTTAATGTTAATTACTTAGATACTTACTTTCACAGACTGGTTACTAGCTCCAAGGTGATGCTGGGGTCTGTTAGGGAGTGCAAGCTGGTTACTAGCTCCATGGTGGAGTTGGGGCTTGTTAGTTTTATTTTTTGGTTTTTTATGTTGAAAAATGGTATTGGGTGAGGGTGTTTTGACCCCCGTGCTACACTGGTTGTCTCTGGTAGTCTGCACTCCTCGTGTTGGCTATGTCTTTTCGAGCCAGCCCCCTTGTCTTGACTATTTTTTTAATAAAAAATAATAGTTAATTAATTAGATGCATGCATATTTCTTGCATTTTTGGATGTGGTTGTGAAGTGGTGTTAATAGGATGATTGATGTGTATAAGTAGGGTGAGGGTGGAATAGAGAAGGCATTGTTATCAAAGAAGAAGAAGAAGAAGAAGAAGAAGAAGAGGGATGTTGAAGTTTGAGAATTTCCAAATAGAGTTTGCAGAGATTGATGGCGTTGTGAAGGAGGAGTTTTGGAGGCTCATTTCAGGGGAGGGTGAAAAGCAGAGGCAAAACCCTCAGCTTTATGGGGAGATTGAGCATGAGTTGGAGTGGGTGGATGTGAGCCACTTCAAGTCTACATAGAAGAGGTGGGAAAGCGCAGAAGAAGGGTGGCTCCACCAGGTTACCATAGATGTTCAAAATAGGAATATTCCAGGGAAAACATATGTGATCCCCTTCGAAGGTTCACTTCCTGGTGAGGTGGCATACTATGTTGGAATTTTGGGGGACGCGTTATTCTTTCAGGTGAATGAGAATGATAATGACATGGATTCCTTGCGGGCTCAACATCTGCTTGCACAGTCTTTTTACAGAGAGGAGCTCGCTCGCCCTCCACACATAAAAAAAAAGAGGCTTTGCCTTGTAATTCAGCATCTCTTTTGTAAGCATCCACCGCCCACTCCAGATCACTGATTTATGAAACACCCACTCTCATCCCTCAATTTCTCCCCTACTCAAATGCATAAACTTCTCTGCAAATGAAGGATTTCCTGCATTAACTCAAATAGAACTTGATGTTCATTCTTAACATCTCCGTCATATACGGTGGTTTCCTATATTGTAATTGCAGCTTTTTTTTCCATAATAGAATGAGTTTTACGTTTTCTATGTTTTGTTCTTCTCTTCTAGCAGTTTTATTTTTTTCTCTGTGTTGCTGCTCTGTTCTTCTCTATTTTTCCCTGCAAGTGTGTTTTTTTTTTCTAGCTTGATGTGTGGGGTGTTATAGTTAAAATTCTACATTTATATAGTTTTATAAACAGGAGACAGTTATCTATCTGTCACACATTTATTATCGCAAGTACACCAAATTGCACCCTTTTTCCACACAAATATCCTTTTCAAACCCACTTTAGCTTGTCCCCAACCTCGTTGGAGTGAAAAATCTTCAAACAATTTTAGAAAATATTGGTGTAACGTTAATGCCTGTCTAACATAAAGTTGAAGGTTCACACAAGCCTTGTGCAAACTTTCATGGAGATACATTTTGTTTAGCCAGAGGTCGTATGTACAACAACAGGTTATGTAATATATTCAATTCCTTTTGTTTGAACTGGTTAAAATTGAAATCGGAATTGGAAATACCACTGGCAGCATCAGTCTTTGTGCAGGATTAAGCAAGCATGTGATCCATAATGTCTCATAATTATTTTATTAAAATAAGAAAATATGTGAAATGGCTAGATAGTTTTTTAGTTATATACACTGAATTTTTGTTACTATGTTTCAGCAACACCTAATTTATTCTTTCTGTAATCAAATGAAAGATTAACTAATAAGGAATTTAATATCAAATACTGGTAGTAGTTTTATAGATGAATGTAAGAAGAAAGATTGTAGATTACCTATACACCACAAAGAAATCAAGAGTACATAATAGAGCACCTCTTATCAATACAAAAACAAATCATTTAGCTTTTAAGTATCCTTACTGCAGGCCTAAACTTTCTAGCAGAGAATTAAAAAGGAAGGAGGGTTCAACACAGTTTCTTTCTATGACATGGAAATGCTTTTCATACAATACAACTATGACATGGAAATAACGACCATAGAAGAACAAGACAATTTTAAAACATGACTATAGATTTAAAACATGACTATAGATTAAAAGTATAATGGCAATGCCATTTTTATAAAAAAAAAACAAAAAAAAAAAAACATGATTATAGATTGATTGAACATTTGTTTTTAACTTGAAATTTGTAATCATAAGAAGAAAAAAAATGTATGAGTACAACACCTACACATGACATAAAATAGCCAAACCTTCAATTAAGACTTTGAATATTTCTCTATTAAGAAATCGATCCAATAGGTTTTGAATCCCACTTCTTTCTTTCTCTTAATAATAATAGAGGTTGTAGCTATCTTATATTTGATAAATCTTTCGGTAGGAAAAGAATGATAAAATGACTAACACAGTTAACATTTGTTTCCTACGTCAATGCAAATGTTCAAGACATTTTGAAATTCTACTTGGCTTTACTTATGGTAACATACACATAATATGGTAAATTTGGAACTGAATTTTTTTGAAATTTCAATAGGAATATGGAAACTACAAACCTAAGTCCTTCATTGTGTAGTCTTGCCTCTTTTTGTGTATGGAAATACCGAAATAATCCACATAATCTTTGAAATATTCATCAATCCATGTTATCTCCTCTATAATTCTATCCCACACTAATTAAATAGATATAAATAGACTAATTGGTTCTCCATTTTTAAATTACAATAGAATCTCCAAGACTTATGTCAGAGGTTCAATTTCAAAATTAATTAATATTTAAGAAGCTTTATTAAAAGACATGAAGAAATCTCAAAAAAAAAAAAAAAAATGATTAAAGAAACTATTATATTTAATTAACAATTAGATCGAAAAATAGAATAAATTCACATGCCCATAGCAGCAGATTTAGTTTTAACAATTATATGTAATAATAGAATAAATTTACATGTACCTAGTGGATAAATAAATGTTATTGAATCTAGAAGAAGAGAAATGAGTAGAGAAAATCAAATATTTATTAAAATAAACTAATGCATCGATCATGCATAGAAACTAATGCATCGATCATGCATAAAAATTTAATGCCTAAAACAAAACAAAGACTAATTCTATCGCCTACAATACTGCAGACGCAACTGTAGTTTATTAGGCATAGCCAATATGCTTTATCTTTTATTCTTACCTCTCTTTTAATCTCCACGTTAAACCCTTTTACATGGACTCGTATATCTTGTAATCAAGTTCGCTAAAATGTAACTAACTTCACCTTAACCATAGCACAGATCTAGAAGATCTTATTAAGATATCAAGGGAATTGGGTTTTTAACTCTGAAGTTTAAGTAGTTTGAAATTGATTCATTTTATATTTTGACTGTTCAAGTTTTGTGTAATAAATAAAATATGGAATTTAAGATTTCCATTTTATTGTGATTTAAGGCAAATATAAAGAAATGTTGAATAATATAATATTAATTTGAAATTTAATGGATTATTTTATAATAGATTATAGAATATCATTGATGAAAAATTATTAAATAATTAAATTCAGAATTATTCAAATTAATAGTTAGTGAAACCAATCACAAAGACGGACCACTAGAGAGTCGTAGGGCTAGTGGAAGGAGTCATAGATGGGTTGCATTGGCCTTGGATGATATATATTTTATCGTCGAATTTAACATAATTTTGGCAAAGACACGAGCTGAAGAGTTTGTATGATTGACAATGCCCCTAATTCTTCAAATTAAACTCACCTACTTTTTTATCTTTAAATTATCGTACAACCCCACCTTAAACTTTGTTTGCATCCTTGACTTGATACAGATAATAATAAATAATTTATATGAGCTAATATAATTCATATGAACAAATATCGTAAGACAAAAATATTATCACCATGCACTATATAAAGGTGATATAGTAAAATATCGTATGAAAAATTAATACAATATGCAATATATTAAAAAAGTTGATACAATCTTAAATATATTAAAAATTAAATAGAAAATATTTTTTTTTGGTAAAGCATATTCATAAATTGTCCAAATTGGTTGGAGAAGATTTATATTATTATAGACACATTACATATTCTTAGGGAATTTTCTACAAAATAATATAATAATAATAAGAGTACAAAAATTCAATTGTCACATTGATTCTTGAAAGGGCACAACTTGTAAATATATAAACAAATAGAGAAACAAAAAGAAACATAAAACAAGGCAGACAAAAAAAGAACATGATTTATCGTGGTTCAAAATTTTTGCTATGTCCACACTTGAAGTAGGGAATCACTTATATTAACCTAATCAACAATACAATGATACAATCCAATCGTACAATACATGACTGCCCACAGTCATTTATAGAGAGCTCTTCGGATATGAAGAGGCGGGAGAAACCGAACGGTCAAGTGACTTGTTGGTTCTCTAAAAAGAGTAAGCGAGAAATTCTAATCAATAGTTCTATGAAATAGATAGCTTTCAATTATTGAAATATAATTAGATTCTGGACCAACTAACAAGGATTAGAAATCCTTCTACACTTTAGGTTCTGCAAGACCTAGGTCGGTACACCTTCAAATGTTCATGTACAATATGATTGCATTTGAGAAAAATAGACAATCTCCTTAATGCCCGACATACACCAGAGAAAGTAATACAAATTAGGCCAATCTGTACTAAGATTACTGAGTAATATTGAGCTTGAGAAAAGTATATAACAATTTAAACCAATACAAAAGATAAATGATATTTCCATATTTTGATTCTGATAGTTGGTCATAAACAAAATAACTAGACCTATATGCACGCAGAGATCAATGCCTTAATATTTTGGGCAAAACTCAAGATATACTTATGAACAAAATTATGATAATCTTGACCTAGGAAATTATCACTTTGTAAGAACTCCTATTGACAACTTTCCTGCAAACGCTTCTTACGATATTCTACCGCAAAGCTATATGGATCTACAAAATACTTTGAAACAATTAATTGATTACTTGAATCAAAATAACAAAATATTTGCATACACTTTCAACAGTGTAATGAATGAAATAAATGCTTGATTCAAATCATCCAAAATTCATACAATTTCAACAGAAGGAGAGATATTTCAAGAAAAATTGTTTCTACTCTATTCCTATATTATTATCAAAAAATTTAAAGTACAGCTCAAAATTTTTCCATTGGCACAACACCTTTCATTTTCTATAACAAGATCTTTACATTTTCTTGCAGATCAGGCTTCTATCAAACTTGACCTCTAAGACCAAAAAGCTAAAACTTATGACTCCTAGCGATTCGATTTCCCACCTTGATTTTCCCTTTTATAGAACATAAGGGAGCAACAAGCTTCAAGCTTGTACAATGACACATCACCACTAAAAGACAAAAAAAACCATTACAAAACTGAGAACTTTGCACAAAAGAAAATATCTTCTGAGATCAAAATGATTTATTCACCTTACTAAGAAAATATCCCTTTGATCTCCTTCACTTTCAATTATGGCAGCAACAACCAATTTTTAAATAGTTGTTAAGTACTTTTGTTGTGAGGTGTCATATTTTAAATCTGATGGCCATTTGAATTTAGTTTCCTCATCAACAATTTTCTTGTAGGAAAATTATTTAACCACCACTTGATCTATTTCCTTTTCAAATTATTCAAAAAAAGAACGACAGGTTAGCATATTGTCCATACTTGTAGTTAAAATATTATTGTCACCATCTTCACATATAATATCAACCTTGCCCTTTAAGATATTTGTAGTTTGGTCCAGCCAATCCTTTAGTTTCTTAATATTACCCAGATCATCAATTATATCTGGCAACTTATCTTTTTCCAGATATTTGAATCCCCTGAATAAAATATTTATTTTCCTTTCCACAGTATCAGGAAAAGCATGGAACTCCTACATTTAAATCACCAATTCATAAACAGGTTTGATTAAAGGGGCAACATTACTCTCATACTGAGATCCCAAGTGTACATCCCTCAAAGTTTGAGCTCTTCTTACCCACTTATCAAATATTGGTTCTAAGATACCTTTAATGCTTCGCTGAGAACCAAAATACAACTGTTGTACACTTTTCATTCTTGTAACCATTTTCTTCCTAATATGTGTCAATACTATATTGACTACATTTTGTACTCTTTTCTTGGATTCTCCCTTCTCCTTATCCATTTTTCCTTCTAATTCTTGTATTTTTCCATCAACTGTGCTCTTGAAGGCTTAGTAGAGCATGTATGCTCCTCATGTGTTGATGTTTCAGGAGATGATGAATAATCAACAATGGGGGAAAATGGGACACTTCTTGAAGTCAAGGGTCAGGGGGATGAAATAGATTAAGGTTGTAGTAGGGCTTTATCTAATCCAGTTGGATGAGAGCCTCTCTCATATTGAACTAACTTCTTTTCTTGGATTTTATAAGCCTCTTCCAACTATTCATAGCAAATTCTATAATTTTCCTTCTTTGCTTCTTCCTTTTCACCTGCTACCTTATTGAATTTAGCAGCACTAAGACTAAAGTCAATTGCTTCTGTACAAGAGGTATCTGTTACCCTTTTCATCACAAGTCCTCCTCTGAAACTAGAGGTTGCATTAATACCCTTATTCCTTTCTTCTCCCTGAGACAATGACCAAATAGCTAAGGGAGCATGATCTTTGTTGAACATTGCCCCACTTAATGCATTCTTGGACTCATCTTCTGATTGGTACACTAGAGCCTTTTCTTTTATAACGGCATGGAAGGCAAAAACATCAACAATATCCTATTCAGGAAAGATTAGAACCCCTGCTTTTGCAATCATCTTTCTCCCTTCAGCAGGAGTGATTGTTTGGATTTGCTGGTTGATTACATTTTTACCTCCTCTTCAATTATGCCTTTGTCCTTATTAGGCTCTAAAGCATGTTTCTCTTTAACTCTCTTCTTGAATTCCTCCAATTTGGTACTCCAAAAAAAGTGTATAAATGGCCCTTCTTTTACAAAAACATCATCTAATAACTACTTATCCCAAGCAGCTCTACTTACCTTATCTACTACTCATCCCTATACTTCATCAATACTAACATTCAATTTCAGCGGGGGTGGAAAAGTAAGCATACCTGATTGGACCTCTTCCGCTGTGATAATCACAGTCCCCTTTTCCTGCATTTCAAGTAGTTGGTCAGCGACCATCTTTTCTTGACAATCCAAAGATATATCCCTTGGGGATGCACTTGGGGAGCTGGAAGATAAGTTCCTACCAAAAGAATTATCTATATCAATAACTTGTACATGCCTCATCCTCTTTGATGATGAGAGAGAAGAGGAAACATCTTGCATTTTTATTTTCCCCTTTACATCATGTTTAGTTAATTCCGGTACTTCATCAATAGCTTTTTCATCAGTTAGAGGATAGGTACTATGAGAATCACTACCTTGTGGAGAATCATCAAGCTGACTTCTATTTCTCATATTTATTTCTTCTTCCAGGTGCTTTCTTTCTGTCTGGGAAAAATTATATGCAAAATGTGGTGCAAGTGAAGGTCTTTTTTTCTAAAACCTGACCTTCTTTGATAGTATCACTTTGTGATGGTTTAGTTGGCCACACTAGCTTGTACATAAATCCTTCCTTAATTTGAATCTTTGGTCTCTCAATAGAGACAGTATTTTTTGGATCTACTTCTCTTGAAAATAAATTTTCTTCACTCACAGTTAAGATATCCTTTTGACGTATCAGGCACCTTTTAAGTTCTTTTACTCTATCACTCTTTTGGTGCAACACCTACATGATTTCTTGGAAGTGATTAGAGAGAGATTTTACTTTATTACCAAAGGGCTTAAAATCCTTCAAAGGATCATAAAATGGTTCTTCTTCTTGGATAAAATCCAATAATTTCTTGTATGCCACCCATTTCTCTTTCTTCATTTCTTGATCACATAGAACAAACTCATTTCTAATAATATCTTCTGGGTAATGGAATTGATGTTGTCTCTTTCTTCTGCCCACTCTATTGCAGAAAATACTAAAAAAATCCTCAGGATTAGCCAGCCTTTGTACACTGACGCCCATATGATAAGGCTCAAGAATTTTACCCAAGTGATTCCACCCACCTTTGGCAATAAGATAATAGTGTACAACTGTGAAATTTGGGAATATAGTCCCCTTTCCTCTTCCAACCAATTCTTCCTATTGAATACAACCTATTTACCATTAAAACTCAGTTATCCCAACTCTGAGAGGAACCTGATATGGTAATACATGAGGAGCTCCACTGGAACCATACAATTTGATTATTGTGGTTGTAGGGTAAGGGTATATATCACCCTAATGGTACATAATCTTCAAACTAGTGTCCATTTCCAAAGGTCTAATTGTTTCATGCAAATTTTTTGGAACCCTGGGTAGATTCACTTGTAACTTTGTTCTTAACCTAGATGTAAAACAATTGTCAAACCTCACAAAACTGGCCTCCTTTCTATCCCAGGACAAAAACATTACTCCATAATTTCACTGGCAATTGAACACCATATGTTTCTCTATTTAAAAACATATTTTCCTATAAGAAAGTAACATGCTTTGCCAAGAATATATGCATTAACATGGAGTGCCAAAATAAAGGAGCATTTAGTTTTCTATTCCTGATTCCCAACAAACCTTCATGTATCTTTTCTGCAATGTACGGAGAAAAATCATAGATTATATGGAAGTGGGGTTTCCTAATATGAATGACCATGTATAGAAATTCATTTGGAATTGCCTCTGATAGATGTAAACCAAGAGCCTGACATAAGAAATAAAAAATTGCAAGGAGATTTAGATTGAAAACCTCTTTCTTGAAAGGTTCTTTAGTGCTAGGGCCAATTAAATACTTGTCATTTCCTACAATAGCCAAACGTGCAGGCATTAACACACTTCTTATATAACTCCTCTGAGTTGTGTACTTCTGCTGAAAATATTGGAGATCAATGGGCTCCAAATTTGGGGATGGCTCATATAAATTGAATATTTATTGTAGCTCTTCCTTGCAAACCCTAAGGATTTCATCACCATTTTTATCCTTAATTATGCTTAGTACAGGGTAGTATCTATCTATAATGGCTACCAAAAACTATAAATCCATGAACACTCCTGGAATTACCAATTTTCCTTGGTCGAATTGCTATGCAAGGCAAGCAAGAGATTATAATTTTCTCTCATAAAAGATAACAAAAAATGTTCAAATCTGTCTCTGGAACAATAGCATCATTCAAAACCTGAGCCTTACTAAACAATCCCTTTGCAACCTTTCTACTCTTGGGAATCTTCTTAGCCTCACCCCAATCATTAGTGGATTCAGGAAATAAATCTAAGAAATTATCATAAGGGTTTCTTTCTGCATAATTCATTTTCCTCGAATGTTTTCTTAATGGCGCCATAACTATCCTGAGTTAAACCTTTTTGGATTAAGTTATCAAAATTTACCTCTGAACATCTACACACTAATTCTTAAACTCAAATAGGCTCAAAAATGAATGCCTTCACATATTAGAACCCAAAACAAAAAGAGGTAAAATATAAGATGAAGATTCAACAACTTACTGGCTAGAAACACGTCACCTTCTGCAACAAAGTCCTCCAAGAATCCATAAAATGGTTTCACAATCTCTGCAACTCTTTACAACACCTGATCGCGTTAATGCAACTCACAAATCAAACACCTTATGAGCAATTTATCAGAAACACTCGCACATTTCAATATAACTCCCAGTCATATCAACTTGCGAAATGAAGCTGAACACAAAAATCCTTGTTTAAATCTCGACCGTGGGTCAATCTTTAAAACAAAACAGTGAAAGGTGAGATTTAGTCAATCATCCTTGACTCAATGTGGCATCCAAATGGCGCTAAAATTTCCATCATTGGGCCACGTCCAAACTTGCCACCTCAAAATCCACGTGTCAACATCACGCCACCACACAATGCATAAAACCAATGCAACTTTTAACCACGCGATGGCGAGATTCTCTTTACCTTATTGATTTTTAACTCTCATGACCCCACATCACTTACTGTGGTCCAATCTTCTTTCAAGCACCTTTTGAAAGTTAATTAAAAGATCTTCTTCGAAATACACACATCCTAAAAGATATATCTTTAAGTAAACAAGTCTTTAAAAATCTAACTGTCATTCATTATCGTCGATCTTAGGTGGCAATCAACAACAATTTTAGAAATACCACGTGTCTTTTCATTATGCTTAATTTCCCACCTTTGAGACCCACTGACCGAAGATAAGTGTCACCACTTTGCTACCACGCGATACATAAAACAAGTTGCAGATTGTGATAACGTGATGGCATAGAACCATTGGTTCACTTATTTTTTTGTTGACAAATGAATGACACTTGTTTTTTTATTAGTAAAGGACACTCCTATCGAATGGGGACATATGACAAGCCAACTAATCAATTTTATGGGTCCCACCCAAAAACAAGACTTAAACAAAATGAAAAACTCACGGGCATTAAAAAAGATAATTTTGCAAAAGGATATAACAACTAGCCCCCCCAACGACAACACAACCCTTCACTTATGCCCCGTTTGTTTCTAGGTATTGACTAGGAATTGGCATAACCGCATGTTGGTATTGTTGAATTTAGTGTTTGGTTCCAAAATGAAAAATGGGAATAGGGTTATGCGAATTCTAATTTTGGACCTTTTTTAGCATTCCACAATTCCCCCTCAGGACCTGGAATTGGAATTGAAAATTAGAATTGGAATTGAGAGTATTATTTTGAGAAAGAAAATTCATTCCCATTTTTGTGTTAATTTTATATTTTGATGAGGATGTATATATATACATGTGTGTATATATACACATGTATATATATACATGTGTGTATATATACACATGTATATATATACATGTGTGTATATATACACATGTATATATATACATGTGTATATATACATGTATGTATATATACATATGAGTGTATATACACATATGTATATATATAGTATAGATATATGTATGTATATATATA
>MU223392.1:232345-259358 GCA_018584345.1 Thuja plicata
CATATGAGTGTATATACACATGTATATATATACACACATGTGTGTATATATACACACATGTGTATGTGTATATATACACATGTGTATATATACACACATGTGTATATATACATGTGTGTATATATATACACACATGTGTGAATATACATGTGTATGTATATACCCTTGTGTGTGTATATACATACATGTATATATATATAGTATATATACATGTATGTATATACACACACATGTGTATATACATATTCATATGTATATACACATATGTGTGTATATACACATGTGTGTGTATATATATGTGTATATATATACACAAATGTGTGTATATATGTGTATATGTGTGTATACACACACATGTGTGTATGTGTGTGTATATATACACATGTGTATATATATATATGTGTGTGTGTGTACATACATGTGTATATATGTGTGTGTGTATATACACACATGTGGTGTGTGTATACACACATGTATGTGTATATATATGTGTGTATATATACACACATGTGCGTATATGTGTGTATATATACACAAATGTGTGTGTAGATGTGTGTATATATACACACATGTGTATGTATACACATGTGTGTGTGCGTATATGTGTATGTGTGTATATGTGTATGTGTATATATGTGTATGTGTGCAAAAACAAAATTCCAATTCCAATTCTAGTTGTGTGGAACCAAACACAGATTTCGCATCTTCTCAGTCATCTTCTAGGTGAACCAAACAGGGCAAGCCCATATTCTAGAATTCGTTTTGAGACTAGCACAATTCTAGAATGGATTCAATTCTAGAATTGACAATTCTAGCATGCACAAATTCCACGAAACAAACGGGCCCTTAAGTGGATAAAGTAACAACAAAACATAAGACATCCGTGGTTTGCAAAATAAAATAGGGTAAACTTGAGGAAACCCTAGTATACAAAATAGTACCACCATGACCGTTGGCCTTCACATCCCAACATAGCTATCCTTGCCCTTCACTTTTAAATTCAAATTTAAATTCTATAAGAAGAACATATGAAATAAATATATTATCTTTAAAAATAAAAATATATATATTTTAAAATATTGTTTATAAATTGATAAAAATATTAATCTATAAAAGTAAAACTTGTACATCATTAAAAAAAATAGAACTAGAAAATATGTTTTCAGAATTTTATTAAAAAATAAAAAACAGTCTTCAATGTATTAACAAATAAAAAGAAATTAATTAATTATGAAAAAATAAATTTATAAATTGTCCAATCTAACTCTACTCGAGATGGATTTTTTTGATATAACAATTTTAAAGCAAAGTGATTCAAATAAAATACAACTATTATAAATATTATAATATATATTATATTATTGTATTGATAAATATGAATATATTAATTGTAGATATAATTGAATATATGATAGATTTACAAAAGTTCAACTGGGACATGATTCCGCAATAATAAAAGAAGAGATGGTTAATGAGGAGTGCAGTGGCAGTCAAAGTGCAGTTGCATTGTTAAACGATAAAAACAACCTTTCTATGCATGAGCGATATTAGTGTTTTATTTAGATTTGATAAGAATAGTTAATTTATTAGATGCATGCGTATTGATTGCATTTTTGGATCTGGTCGTGAAGTGGTATTAATAGGATGATTGATGTGTATAAGTAGGGTGAGGGTGGAATAGAGAAGGCATTGTTATCGAAGAAGAAGAAGAAGAAGAAGAAGAGAGGGATGTCAAAGTTTGAGAATTTCCCAATAGATTTTGCAGAGATTGATGGAGTTGTGAAGGAGTTTTGGAGGCTCATTTCAGAGGAGGGTGAAAAGCAAAGGCAAAACCCTCAGCTTTATGGGGAGATAGAGCATGAGGTGGAGTGGGTGGATGTGAGCCGCTTCAAGTCTATAGAGAAGAGATGGGAAAGCGCAGAAGAAGGGTGGCTCCACCAGGTTACCACAAATGTTCAAAATAGGAATATTCTATGGAAAACGTATGTGATACCTTTTGAAGGTTCACTTTCTGGTGAGGTGGCATACTATGATGGAATTCTGGGGGACACGTTAGGTGAATGAGAATGAGAATGAGAATGACATGGATTCCTTGCGGGCTCAGCATATGCTTGCGCAACCTTTTTACAGAGAGGAGCTCGCTCAGCCTCCACACATCAGAAACAAGAGGCTTTGCATTGTAATTCAGCGTCTCTTTAATAAGCGTCCACCGCCCAATTCTTCATCATAAGATGCGCCCACTACACATGTCTCACGCAAATGAGTGAAAATCTTCTTCTTTCACTTCATTCACTACTTCTCAATTACATGGTTTCAAATGAGAATGTGAAAGCCGCTGAATGCCTGTAATGTTATACAAGTTTTTTGTTTCCTCATGTACGATTTATGTTTTTGAATACTTTCTGTATTTTGGCTGCGTCCCAACAGTCATCCTTCAAGGCTTCTCAAATTCTTCGAGAAAATGAGGTCCTTTTTCAATTCATGGGAAATTCTTTTTTTAATAAATTTTGTTAACAATTTTAGAAAATTTTGGTGTACCGTTAGTGCCTGTCTAACATAAAGTAGGATTATGGTTTTTTTTCTTTATTTATTCAGAAAGAAACCTGAAGCCAAAATTGCCATTAGCAGAGCTCAGAAAACATAAATCAGAACTTCTTTTTTTAAACATAAATCAGAACTTCTTTTTTTAATTGAAGAAATATATGACTAGTATATCAACTTTGAAAGTTCACACATATGCTTGATTACTTAATTATTCACAAGTACAATTATATGTTACATTAAAGATTTTTATCTTCTCTTTTTGCGATCAAAATGTGTAGAATTATATTATGATAAAATTAAGTTTTTAAAATAATTATTATCTTGTATGAGCATGAAATTGGAATAAATTAGAGAATCAAACTTCGATTGGTCTCCAAAACATTGTTTAATGATTCTTTGGTTAAATTTAAAAGTAAATAGAAATTTATTTTCAGCGTACATGTCTCCACAAGTTTAGAATATTTAATGTATTTTCAATCACAAATATCTTTAACATAGAGTCCAATGTGGTTGAGAACAAAGAATGGACATTGATTGGGGGACAAGACTTTTAATAAACTCAACATGCATGCTATTTCAATGGAATGAGAGACTCTTGGCAGGCAGAGGTAACCAGAAGAAAACGAATAGAAAAAACACAAGTGCAACAGAAAAAAAAAAAAACAAAGAGAAAAGGTGTTCCATGAGCACCTTCCATTCGTTTTCCACCCCTCTTCACTTGTAAAGATGAATTGATTTTGACCAGCCAATAGAAAGACCGTATGAATTTTATAGTTGAATATAGTGTGGGGATGACTCGTGGATGGAATCACTAAAGATCTCACCTTCTAACAACCCAACAATGGTTGATCAAATTATTTCTTCCATCTTTCTCGATGCCTTGTAATTTTCATCTCTGCTTAACGTTCTTTATCAATATCACCATATTCTTGATGTTAAGAGTAATAAGCTTCTATAGGCCAAAACCAATGGAAGCAGTTGATCTTTTTCAGAATTAGATTTGGATCACCACTAAGTATTGGATAAGGAAATTCCACTCATCAACCTGATGTGGGCAAAGGCAAAAAAATAGAGCAAGAAAACAGAGTGCTACGACACAATATAAAATAGATTTTTTTTTATTTCTCCACACACAAAATGATTTACAAGCTACCTTTATATAAGCATTGGAAAAATTTCGGAAGCTACTGAAAAGTTACAAATTGAGAAATTTCTGGAAACTGCTTAATATATACAATTCCTGACAATTCCACCTTTACGGACAAAACTTCTGGTAGAAATTACTAGAATCTTCTAACACTCCCCCCTAATTTCTACCACTAATTACTCATTACAGAAATATTTACAATACCCAAAAGTTCTCTCAAAAATTCAAATTGTCCTTGTGCTAATGCCTTTGTGAATATATCTGCAAGCTGCTCCTTTGATCTGCAATGCTGAAGATTGATTTCTTTGTTGTTGACCAACTCTCGAATGAAGTGATATCTGGTATTAATGTGCTTTGTCCTCTTATGAAATACATGATTTTTTGAAAGTGCAATGGTGGACTTATTGTCGCAGTAGATTGTAGTAGGTTTCTCTTGCTCATGCTTCAGATCTTTCAAGATTCTATGCATCCATAGTGCTTGATATGCTGCTAATGTACCTGCTACATATTCTACTTAAGCTGATGAGATAGTTACTATAGGCTGCTTCTTGGATGCCCATGTCACAATGCCTGATCCTAGATGAAATGCATATCTAGATGTGCTTCTTCTATCATCAATATTTCCTGCAAAGTCACTATTTGTATATCCAACTAATTGAAAATCATTTGAAGTAGAATACAATATGCCATTATCCATAGTTCCTGTAATATACCTCAAAATTCTCTTTCTCGCCTGCCAATGTGAGTTCTTAGGTGAATCCATGAATCTTGAAATCAAACTCACTCCATACATCAAATCTGGTCGGGTTGCTGTGAGATACATCAAACTACCAACCAATTTTTAGAATAGAGTAGAATCAAAGTCTTTGTCATCATCTCCTCTACTTAGTTTTGTGCTTGTTGCTACAGGTGTAGAGACTGGACTGCAATTAATCATTCTAAACCTTTTCAAGACATCCTTAGCATACTTACTTTGACAAATGAAAATACCTTTATCATTTTGTATAACTTCAATACCAAGAAAATATTTCATCAAACCCAAATCTGTCATATCAAATTCCTTTTTCATTGCAGACTTGAACTTATTTATAGAGAGATTACCTGTAAAGATCAAATCATCAACATACAAGAAGACAATCAAAATCTAACCTTGTTTGTTGACCTTGGTGTATAATGTAGGCTCACTAGTGCTTCTATTGTATCCATTCTCTATCATGTATGAATCTATCATGTTGTACCATGCCCTTGGTGCTTGCTTCAATCCATAGAGTGCCTTCTTCAACTTATAAACTTTGTCTTCATATCATTTTATTTCATATCTTGGTGGTTGCTGCACATAGACTTCTTCTTCCAAATATCCATTCAAGAATGTTGATTTGACATCCATTTGATAAACCATCCATTTATTTTGAGCTGCAATAGCTAGAACCATTCTAATAGTATCAAGTCTTGCTACAGGTGCAAATGTCTCATTATAGTCAACCCATATTCTTTTGAAAATCCCTTAGCAACTAACCTTGCCTTATATTTGTCTACATCTCCATTTGCTTTAAACTTAGTCTTATAAACCCATTTCACACCTATGCAATCTTTGTTCTTAGGCAAATCAACTAGTTCCCATGTATCATTCCTCTCAATAGATTTTATTTCATCATTCATTGCATTAATCCAATGTTCTTCCTTAATTGCATCTTCAAAATATATAGGATCTTGAGCAAATAAAGAAAAATTTGATTGCAAATCTATTTTACTTCCATGATCATAAATCTCATTCAAGCTTCTAGATTTCTTGCTTCTAATCCTTGATCTCAATTGTGCAAGTGTAGAGTTTGAATCATTACTTACTTGTGAACTTGAAGATTCTCCATGTTCAACTTCATTTTCTAAGTGATATCCTTGTGAAATTTGTGGTGAGGTTCCTTCTTGGTTACTTGGTTGATCCTCTTGATTTCCATGATCCCTTTTATCCCCCTCATCATAAGGTATTGTTGCAGCATCTATAACTGTTTTGTCTATATTTCCATCCCATGAATCTTCCTCTTTAAACACAACATCTCTACTCACAATAACTTTCTTGGTGATAGGATTAAACAACTTACATGCCTTAGATTGATCATCATAGCCAATAAAAATGCATTTCCCGCTCTTATTATCTAGTTTTCTTCTAGTTTCTTTAGGAACATGTGCATATGCAATACAGCCAAATATTTTGAGATGTGAAACACTATGAATCTTACCACTCCATGCTTGTTGTGGAATCATGTCCCTTAGAATATTTGTTGGACTCCTATTCAAGATATAAACAACATAAGAAACTACTTCAACCAAATACTCATTACGCAAATTCTTACCTTTCAACATGCTCCTTTCCATCTCCATTATTGTCTTGTTCTTTCTTTCTGCAACACCGTTTTGTTGTGGTGTGAAACTAGTAGTAAATTTCTTTTTGATTCCATGATCCCTGCAATAATTTAAAAACTCATTTTACTTATACTCTCCTCCTCTATCAGATCTTAATACCTTTATTGCTAGGCCACTTTGTTTCTCAACCAATGCTTTGAACTCTTTCAACTTGCCAAATGTTTCAGATTTGTATTTGGGAAAGTAAACCCATGTCTTTCTACTAAAATCATCAATAAATATTAGAAAATAAAGGCTACCCCCTAATGATGGTGTTTTCATTGGACCACATATATATGTATGCACAATTTATAAAGGTGTCCATACTCTATAAGACATTCCCTTTGAAAAACTTTCTCTATGATGTTTAGCTAAAATACAACTTTCACATAAATTTGATGGTGCTTCAATAGGAGGTAAACCTCTTACCATTTCCTTTCTTTGCAACAAACACTGTATCCTTTGAAATTTGGATGTCCATACCTCAAGTGCCATATCCATGCTTGATCTTGACATGTTGCCTTAAAATTTGCTTGAATTTCCTCAACCATATTACTCTTCATTTGGAGTGGGAACATTCTTTTATTTGTCATATCAACTTTGGAAATCACCATGTTACTAGGAGGAATATCAAATATAGTGCACACATTCTTTTCAAAAACAACTTTATAACCTTTTTGACTAAGTTGTCCCACACTTATAATATTATGCTTCAACCCGGGTACAAAATAAACATCGGGAATAGATTTCTTACCAAGTTTTGTTACCACATTGATTGTACATTTTCCACTTACTTCCACTATGTGATTGTTGCCCAACTTCACTTCTGATTTGACTGAAGTATCCATGCTTTCAAAAAAATCTTTATTTCCTATCATATGGCTACTACAACTACTATCTAGAAACCAAAAATCACTTGAACTCTCTTGAGCCACATTACATGTAATGAATAAAGTCTCTGAACTACTTTCAGTAAAATTTGCATTTTGCTTGTCTAGATCGGCTTGCTTCTTTCGAAACTCATTAGCAAAGTGACCAAAATTCTTGCAATAATAACATTGGACATTTGATTTATCATACCTTTATGATGGTTGATTATTATTGTGACCCCTTAAGTTGAAGCTTTCATTTCTCCTTCCTCCTGGCCCTGGACTCCTTTCCTCTTTTCGATAATTATTTCTTCCTCTTCCTCTTCCTCTAAAGCTTGTATTTCCTCTTCCTCTACCTCTGCCAAATGTCATTTGTGTTTTGAATGCATTCTCTAATGAAGTATTATTCCATTTTTTCAACCTATCAAGTCATGATTTTGTAATGACCCAAACAATTCATCTATAGATAATGTTGACAAATCCTTAGTTTCCTCAATTGTTACCACAATAGAATCAAACTTACTAGGCAAACTTCTTAGGATCTTCTCTACAACCTTCTTATATGTTAATTCATCACCATTCATTCTTATTTGTCTAATCAAATCCATAATATGATTTGAAAATTGATCTACAGAATCATAATCCTTCATTTGCAACAATTCAAATTCTCTCCTAAGGGCTTGTAGTTTAGAAACTTTTACCTTACTTGTACCTTGATATGTCATCTCAAGGATCTCCCATGCTTCCTTAGCTTTAATGGCTGGTATAATCTTTCCAACAATAGAATCATCCAATCCTTGTCCAATTATCTGCAAAGCCCTTAAATTCTTTTCTCTATTTTCTTTAAGCTTATTTTTTTCATTAGCATTTAAAGTAGACTCATCTTGTGGTTTTGTGTAGCCTTTTTCAACTATATCTGATAATTTTAATGAACTAAGTATAACTCTCATTCTATAAGACCAATGTTCATAATTCTTGCAAGAAAATAATGGTATTATAGGTTGAAAACTGCCTGATGCCATACTTCAAAAAAACAAAATTCTCCACAGAGAAGAAATATTCCAGAAATACTTACGGACTTATAAATATGAGCTTGTTCCTCTTCCTGCTTGATCCCTTCTCTTCAGCAATCTACACACAAAGACTATCATTTTTTCTCTAACAACTTCTACATGCCAATCACGGGTCTTCAACTGTGATGCCAATATCAAGCTGCCTCCCACAAGTATGATATGACAAAAAATAATGGTCTTCCTCCAACAATGCAGTCTTTATCAGCTTCTATCTGTCACAGATGGTGACAGGATTTCCCTTTCTTGATGTCTATCACAAATGGTGATAGAATTTCCAAATGATCTCCAAACCTGTTTCTCTGATACCAATTTGATGTGGGCATAGGCAAAAAAATAGAGCAAGAAAACAAAGTGCTACAACACAATATAAAATAGATTGTTTTTATTGCTCTACACACAAAATGATTTACAAGCTGCCCTTATATAGGCATTGGAAAAATTCCAGAAGCTACTGAAGAGTTACAAATTGAGAAATTTCTGGAAACTGCTTAATAGATACAATTCCAGACAATTCCACCTTTACGGACAAAAATTTTGGTAGAAATTACTAGAATCTTCTAACACAACCAACTTGAGTTACCATCAATGGAGTCTGATTATTTCCAGGATTTAGAAGAATTGTTTTTTTTATATACTTGTGTTTCCTAGTGGCCTATTCTTTTCTCTGGCTGGGATAAATAGGATTTGATTTTTTTAGAATGTTTTCCTTATTATTTTTCTGCTGCTATGCCGATAAATTCTTACCAAATAGGCATCATTATTTTCACACATATCACTGGAAACGAATGAGGGAAGGTGAGATGCATTTAAAAAAAAAGACCGAAATCCTGCCTTCCATGCCTTTTAGATATATAGTGAACAAAGTTTCAGTTACTAAATTCCTCATGTTTACTCATCGCCGTCAAATTTTTCTGATTAAACCGTTTTCTTTTAGAATTATATCAGATTCATATTTGTAAGTTTAAAACTCTATTTAAAAATGTGATTTTAGGCTTATAGATTAATGACATCTTTTCTCTTATATAAATTGATTTTTGAATCCAGAACAAAATAGTTAAGTTTTTTAGTAGAACGATTAAGTTTTTTAGTAGATCAAGAAGGTAAAAGATTGGTTCCTTAATTATCTATATGAGATAGTTGAAAATAATTTCCTTTATTTCTGACCTGTGTATCAACATAAATTTGAATGTTTTTTATAGAAATCTTATAATTGTTGTTATTCAAACTGGAATAATGATGTACATATGGAGGAAACTTGTTGAGTGCATGATGTTATGTATTGAAACATGATTGTGAGTTCTTTTTATTTTTCCTTTGTTAAGAAAGATTATATGGAAGGGAGTTGAATGTGGGAAACTAGAGATGGGTAGAAAATGATGTTATCTTTCTATCTGCCAGTAGAAATATGGTGTTTTATGCTTTTGCCAAAGCTATATTGCACATGTTCCCTTAAATGTATTGGTTTAAGTTTCATCTCTCTGCCATATCTGTGATTAGTTCTAATTAGACATATGTGTAAAGTAGATAGTTTCACAGTTGCACCAAATTCCATTTGATCCACCAGTTTTGGGTTGTTATGCTTCTCGAGTAGGGTCGGTGTGCTCTTCATGTTAGGATGAGCCCTCTGGGAGCTAACCAGTGCTTGAGACACACTCTTGTTTCAAGATTTGCAGATGAACAGACGTTCGATGGCATTTTGGTATCATGTTTCATTTAATCTTTATGATCTTGTACTTGATGTGTGTGTATATATATATATTGGTGTATGTTGTACTTTCATGATGTATCGAATCACAACAATTAGGTCAAAATCCTTATTGTATTTGGATACTTATGATTGTTTACGGATAGTCTTGTGTGGTTGATAATATGGTCGACACCATGACATGTATATATATATTTTTTCATTACTTTATCATTTGACAATTTTCGTCGAATCACTGCACTTATATCTATGAATGAATTGGAAATCTAAGTTGACTAGTATTTTTATGGGTTTCAACTTTGACTTTACTTTGGATTTCTAAGTTTTTAGTTCTTTACTTGTGTGGCATGTATGTGAGAAATTCAGTCTTAACATGTGATATCCGAGTTGTGTTGAATCTCTAGGGCCTTGGTCTACTATTGCTAAGTTGCATAAGTATATTGGTGCAGGATCTAATCACTCACCATGAACACTAGAAATAGTAATAGGGATGGATCTAGCAATGAGTGAAATGATGAGTTGAATCACAAGCTACATCATATTTTAGCCCTCTTAATTCAGTAGGGAAACCTGTTGTAGTGGCAAGGTGATCATATGGATCATCTTGAGCAGGATTTGAGGGGTAGATAGAATGAGATCCATCAAAATGAAGAATAACAGAGGAAGAGGGAAGAGGACCTGAGGATAGAAGCTCAGAGGAAACAGGAAGAGGATCATACGCTAGAATTTCAGCAAAAAGAAGAGGAGGATAGGAGGAATGAGAAAAAACTGAAGAGAGATGTTGATCATAGGGTTGTAGATGTAGTCAATAAGAGGGGCAGAATTGTAGAAGATCTTAGAAAGGACCTTAAGAAGGTCATTCCTCCTACAGGTAATGGTAAGACTATTGGTGATGATGTTGAGGCTTGGATTATTTCCATGGAGAAATACTTTCATGTTTGAAAGTTTTTCAGGTGAATATAGAGCGATGTGGGGTGCTTTCCAATTGAATGGTGAAGCTACCACATGGTGGGATAATGAAATGGTAGAGAAAATATTGTGGCCTTGAGAGATTACATGGGAGGCATTCTTGCACCCTTTTTGCAAGAGGTGGTTACCATAGTTATACTTTGATTGGAAGGTGACTGAGTTTTAGAACCTGATTTAGGGTGTCTTGTTTGTTACATAGTATCATGAGAGATTTTGTCACTTAATAAAGTGTGTTCCTCGGTACCAGCAGGATGAGCGATTTAGAACTCACAATTTCATTCTAGGGTTGTGTCTTGAGATAGGTTCAGAAGTTGATATGCATGAACCTGAAATGATGGATTTTTCTTTCAAGAAGGCCCTAAGATAGGAGCAGAAATTGTAAAAGATGCCTGCAGTGAGAATAAGTTAGAGAAATAATGCTTCCCAAGGTTTTAAGAGGAAATTTTAGAATAAAAAATAGAAGGAAAGTGGACGTCAATAGGTTAGGAATATGAGGGGAAAAGGTCAAGAGAATTCTGGAAGGAATTCCAATGATAACACTTAGAATCAGAACGAGAGTAACAACAAGAATGGGAATAATAGGAATGACAACAAGAGGAACAAGCATGAGGGAAACCAAGGACCCAAAGATGGTTGTTTCACATGTGGAGTTGATTACTATGCTATCTCTTTTCCTCAATATACAACCCATATAGATGGGAAAGGTCAATAGGTACAACATCATATTCATGTAGTTGTTGATCATAGGCAGGCAGATTTCCAGGCTACTCCTATTCAGATGGCTGGTAAGCTTTTTGGTCATAATATTTCCATTCTGATAGATACTCAAGCTACTAAATGTTTTTTAGATCCTAAAGTTGTATCAAGATTATCTATTTGAGAAGGATATATGGTTGAACCTTGGATGGTATAATATAAAAATAGGGTAGAGTGTAGAGTGGAGCAGTGTTTAGCTTGCAATGTGTTGGAAATCGCAATTTTTATGATGAAATTAAACCTTTATGTAGCCCCATTAGGTTCCTATGATGTCATTTTGGGCATCAACTAGTTGAATGATCATAAGGCTATAGTAAACTATAGATACAAATTAGTGGAATGCCTTGATTATGCAGGAAAACCTGCAATAGTTAGAGGCATGAAAAAACCCATCGAGCTTAGACAGATTTCCACTATGCAGTTGAAAAAGTCAAAGAGGAAGGGGTGCATGATGTATGTGGAATATGTTGAAGATGTTGACACTCCTCCCAGTTTGAATGATTATCTTATACTACAAGAGTTCCATGATGTCTTTCCAGAGGAACTACTTGAATTACCTTCGAAAAGGGAATTTATTTCTCCATTGTTCTACTGCCTGGAACCGAGCCATAATCCAAGGCCCCATACTGAATGACTACCACTAAAATGTATAAGTTGAAGGTGCAATTATAGGAACTTTTTGATAAAGGGTTCATACACCTTCGTGTATCACCATGGGGAGCCCCAGTGATCTTTGTGAAGAAGGATGGTACCTTACACTTCTGCATTCATTACAGAATGCTCAATAAGGTAACCATTAAGAACATATACCTTCTCCCATGAATAGGTGAACTATTTGATTAGATGAAGGGAGCAACTGTGTTCTCTAAGAATGATTTAAGATCTCGATATCATCAACTCCAGATCAAGGAGGAAGACACATCTAAAAATGCATTCAGGAAAAGGTATGGACATCATGAATTTGTTATCCTACCTTTTGGTTTGACTAATGCTCCAGCATCTTTTATGAACTTGATGAACAGTGTGTTCAGGAATTATCTGGATAAATTTATGGAGATGTTTATTGATGACATATTGGTTTATTTCAAGAGCATGAAGATCACTTGTGCATAGTCTTACAATGATTGAGAGACAAGAAACTTTATGGTAAGCTATCGAAGTGTTCTTTCTATCAGAAAGAGATACACTATTTGGGTCACATTATCTATTTAGATGAAATTATAGTAGACTAGACTACTAAGATTAAAGCCATCCTTGAATGGCCAGCTCCTTAGAATGTGAGAAAAGTAAGAATGTTCATGGAACTTGTTGGTTATTACAGGAAATTTGTGGAGGGGTTCTCCAAAATTGCAGCTCCTATTACATCCCTTCAGAGAAAAGGGAAAATATATGAGTGGACAGAGGTATGTGAGAGAGCTTTCCAATTTTTGAAATAGAAACTCACATCCGCTCCTATTTTGATTATACCAGATCCTAATGGGCAATTCACAGTGATTACATATGCTTCAGGTGAAGGTCTTGGTGTTGCACTTATGCAAGATAGAAAAGTAGTGGCTTATGAGCCATGAAAGTTGAAATACTATGAGATTAACTATACACCTCATGATTTAGGGTTGGTTGTGATTGTCCACACTTTACTGATGTGGAGGCATTACCTATTAGGTAAGCCTTTTGATTTTGAAATAGATCACATGGGACTGAGGTATATCTTCACACAACCTAGCCTCAATACTAGACAAAGATGATGGTTAGAGTTTCTGAGAGAGTATTATTTTGGTATTGAGTACATTAAGGGAAAGGATAATAGAGTGGCAGATGCTCTTAGTAGGAGGAGACACATTAATACTATCTCTACTTTTTGGACACGCTTGAGAGAGTACATGTTACAGAATCTTCCAGGAGATGACCATTATGTGATGGTCAAATCATCTTTAGACACTGATCCAGTTGATTACCATTTTGACGGATACACCTTTGATGATGTTGACATTATGAGATACCATAATAGGATTTATATTCCCGACCGAGCAGGGTTAAGGAAAGTAGTACTTGAGGAGATGCATTGCATTCCATTTTTAGGTATCCAGGGGTAAACAAGATGATTTCCAATGTGAGGCCACTTTACTTGTGGCCATAGCTTAAGCATGATGTGATATCTTATGTAGCCCAGTGTTTAGAATGCCAACGAGTTAAGGCTAAGCATGCCCATCCAGCTGGACTTTTATACCCACATGATATTCCAAAATACAAATGGAAAGTGATCAGTATGGATTTTATCTAGGGTTTACCCATGACACAATGCAAACATGATGTCATTTTGGTTTTAGTTGATAAACTAACCAAGGTAACCCACTTCATTCTAGGGAGTTTGAGAGACGGATCATTGGCTTTGGCCAAGAAGTTTGTGTAGGAGATTTTCAGATTGAATGGTATGCCATAGATGATTATATCTTCCATAGAAACATGGATGACATCAAGGTTTTGGACAACCTTGAATGCTTCCTTGGGTACACATTTGAATTTTAGGACAACCTATCACCCTCAAACAGATGGACAAAATGAGAGAATAAATCAGGTGTTAGAGGATTTTCTCTATATGTAGTGCATAGATCAACAGTACAAGTGGGAAGAGTACCTTCCCCTGGTAGATTTTTCCTATAACAACTCTTACCATGTGTAATGCCCCACCAGGGAACCCAAGAGAGATTAACCTAGAACATGATATTATGTGTGCTAAATAATTTTTTTTAAGGTTAACATAAAGAGACATACATTAATGCGGAAGAAATTACCATTTATACACATGTCTTACACTCACATAGATTACACGACTCAAGGGTTCCATGATGTTGAATTACTTAAAGCAAAACACAACTAACCATATAACAAAATATTCCATCTGATTAAATTATAACAAATACAACTTACATAACCATAATTACAATCCTCATGGATAACCATGAAACCACCATAAACTCACATCCACTACACATGTCGCAGGGTATGTGGTAATCACTCTAATCTACTTAATATACAATATCCAGATTATTTATCACATGTGATACTCTAATACACGATTTACAATAATGAAATTACATAATAAATGATGAAGGAACATAAAGAGCTCATCTGCAAAGAATCATCAAGCACCTGGTACAAGGATGTCAAATCTCAATGGGTAAAGAATCACTACCACCCGTCCGTGTGGAACCACAAAGGTCCACCCCACCATGTTGAGGAGATAACAACAGACCCCGATCGGATATCCAAACCAATAAGGAAATAACCACTAAGCAAGGGATCCTCATAGCTCTCTAATCCAGGTGTACTACACATCATGATAGGTAAGACTCACTAATCCAGAGGCAACTGACACACGTAGGAATTCTAGACTGTGTAAAGGAAGGTGTCATCATGTATGTCTAACCCTTAAGTTAAGTCCTAGCAATCCCAATGGATTTCAGCACCTAAGTGACATACATAGAGCCAATGACCTCTCAAGCTGACAAGGCCACTAACTATGCCAGAATCCACGCCTCGTAAGGGGGAAAGAACTATCTCATCCTCCATCTCAGTCTTTACTAGCACTCCAGCATGGGTGAGGAGAATCACATCTTATTAATTCATTTTAATATCTCTCAATAAGTCTTTAGTTATCACTTATTAAGAAAAATCTACAATAAGCAATCCAGTAGTCACTTACGGACACAGAACTTATTGCAAGCCACCTCCTACTACATATCTAGGTAACCTACCCTAGGCTCAAAGATCCTAAGAGATCTAGCATAGGTCGCAACCCTAGTGTACCCCAAATCTAGTATCCCATACAACAGGAACAGTCACATATAGGTACACAATCAGATAACAGAATCGTAAGGGTCAACATGTTCAATTTAGGATAATAAAGTCCAAAAGCACACACACCAGAGAATAAACAATCAATAAATCTCTAGGACTCATACCCAGTCTCTATAACACCCTAGGTCATCTAATGCCCCCATAATCACACATATACGCAAAAGAGAACCATAAGGATGCATAGAACAAAAATGCCCTAAAGGAATGAAAAATGAACATAAATGGATAACATTTCCATCTAATTAAATCACCCATAAGCATACGATAAACCCACTTATCCATCTATTAATCCATCTACATTTATGATTCAATCTAAAATAATTAAAGTCGTTGAAATTAAATCCATTCAAGATTACCCCTAGCATCCTAAATGATCCAATTAAAATAACCATTAAATTAATTAAATTAACTTGATTGCACCTAATGTCTCAATCACTTTAGAATTACAAATTAAAAATTAATATTGAATAGTTTAATCAATATAACTTATTAATTGAAATTAATAGTTAATTCATATTAACCTATTAATTTAAAATAATAATTAACATATTAATTAAAATCATTACATAAGCATGCTAATTAACACTCCAACTAACATACTAAATAAACTTAATAATTAACATATTAATTAGGAATTAATATTACCCATACTAATTTTATATATATATATATATATATATATAAACTAAAAACAAATATACATATGAATTAAAACATATATATATATATATATATATATAAATTAATACTAAATATATATACTAATTAGTAACTAACATTAAATATAAAATAAAACTTAATTTAAAACTGAATTTAATTAAAAATTTAAATAAATAATTTTAAAAAAAAACATAAAAAGAAACTATGTTATGAGGGGCCCGCATGGCTCACCCCCCCTACGCATAAAGCGCATGTGGTGGGGGGCCCACAGGGCACCTCCCCCCTGCGCATAAGCGTTGTTCAAGGAAAGGGACACGTGGGGGTACTGTCACCCACCTGTCGTACGGCGGGTGGCTTGACAACCCACCTTCCCTACGGAGGGTGGTGCTAGGCCATAAGGGATTGGTGGGGATGGGGTCCCACCTCCCCAAGTCAAACTTAATTTTTTTTTTTTTAAATTATTTTTAAACTTCCCCAATGACTGCGGTATTTTTTATAAAGTTAATTTTTAATTTTTTACAAAGCAAATTTTGTCAAATCCTAAAAGGGATTTTTTTTTATTCTTTTAAAATAATTCCGAAAATGGAAATAATCAACAAGTAAGAGTTTTTTTGTCTTTTTCTAACTTTTCTTCTTTCTAGGTAAATTATTCTTTTTTCTCACCAGTCTGTAAATTTACAGAGAGTTGATTTTTTTCAACTCATTTAATTTTTTCAAAGCAATTACAAAGAAACTATACATTTTATTTTTCTCTATAGTTTAGACTCTTCTTTGGGAATGGAACCATTTGAAGCACTGTATGGGCGTAAGTGTCGTACTTTTATCAGTTGGGATAGAGTTGAGGACAGGAGAATTATTGGTCCTGATATTTTGAGAGAGATGGACGAACATATGACTATGATTCATGGTTGGCTGAAGCAAGCATTTGATCGATAGAAGAGGTATGCGGATAAGAATTGCACTTTCAGGCAATTCCAAGAAGGCGATAAGGTGTTTCTACATGCAAGACCTCATAAGAGTTCAATTTATTTTGGCAAGTCTTCAAAACTTGCACCGAGATATGTGGGGCCTTTAATGTCTTGGAGGTTATCAACCTAGTTTCTTACTCACTTGCTCTACCACACTCTCTAGCCCAAATCCATAATGTATTTCATGTTTCTTTTTTGAAACCTTATCATCTAGATACATCTCATGTCCTAGATTGGCATGCATTGCAGGTTCAAGATCAAGGGGTGGTGCTAGTGGAGCCTACCTGCCTCATTGATCAGCATACCATTCTGATACGCAATAAAGATGTATTGTATTATAAGGTCCAATGGGACCAATTCTCTATTGACAATGCTACTTGGGAGGATGCAAAAGACATGCTTATATCTTTTCGATAGTTATTTGCATAGACATTATATCTGTTATTTCAGTTTTATTTAAGTTTTGTGTGTGGTGTGAACATTTTAATGTGCTTCCATAAGATATCAGGTTGATGTCTCTTCCTAGACAGGAGGGATGTCATAACCTGACTTGATAGACTCCTATTATCTAGGACTTTTTAGCAATTTTTGGACTTAAAAATTATTGACTTGTTCAAGTACTTCATGACCTAGGTTGTTATGCTTGAAGTTTTATTAGACATGATAGTCAATACTAAATGATTTATTTTTACTTATGATTTTATGCTATTATGTAGTTATGATGATTATTTATTTAGTTGATTACATGCATTTCGATATTAATGATATAAATATGCTATGAAATGAAGAATTTTGTAAAATTAATTGATGAAATTAATTTTTTATTATGGTTTATGGACTAACCTATTGATGAAAATCTCTAGTGGTTTGAGATGTTTTACAAGATGAAGGTAGAAGTGTGGTTCAGGTAGATGAGGCTAGCTCCTTGGCAAGGGTGAGATTGGGAAAAAAATTGTTATCACACACCACATATGCATGATTAGTTTATTATTCACAAGTACAACTATATGTTAGATTAAACTATTTTATCTCTTACCTTATCTCAAAAGTGTAAGTGGGTGAACAAGATTTCAAAAGCTAAAATATTTTCTATTTTTAGGATCTAAATGTGTAAAATTATATTATGATAAGATCAAGTGTTTGAAATAATTATTATCTTGTATGACCATGAAATTCGAATAAATGAGAGAATCAAACTTTGATTGGTCTCCAAAACATTGTTTAATGGTTCTTTTGTTAAAATTAAAACTAAATAGAAATTTATTTTCAGCGTGTGTCTCCACAACTTTAGAATATTTAATGTGTTTTCAATCACAAATATCTTTAACATGGAGTCCAATGTCATTGAGAACAAGGACTGGGCATTGATTGGGGGACAATACTTTTAATAAAATCAACATGCATGGTATTTCAATGGCATGAGAGACTCTTGGAAGGCGGAGGTAACCAGAGGAAAATGAATAAAAAAACACAAGTGCAACAGAGAAAAAAAAAAAACAGAGAGAGAGAGAAAAGGTGTTCCATGAGAACCTTCTATTTGTTGTCCACCCTTCTTCACTTGTAAAGATGAATCAATTTGGCACAGCCAATAGAAAGACCATATGAATTTTATAGTTGAATGTAGTGTGAGCATGACTCGTGGATCGAATCACTATAAATCTCACCTTCTAATAACCCAAAAGTGGTTGATCAAATTGTTTCTTCCATCTTTCTCAATGTCTTGTAATTTTTCTGATTTTTCCATAACATAGATATTTTCCTTGACTTTAAATCCCAGTGTAATTTGGATCATCTCAAATAAACGTTCTTTATCAATATCATAATATTCTTGATGTTAAGAACAATAATCTTCTATAGGACAAAACCAATGGAATTAGTTGATCTTCTTCGGAATTAGATTTGGTTCGCCGCTAAGTCTTAGATAGAAAATTCCTACTCATCAACCAACTTGAGTTACTGTTAATGGAGTCTGATTATTTCCAGGATTTAGAAGAATTGTTTTTTTTTCAATATACTTGTGTTTCCTAGTCGCCTATTCCTTTCTCTGGCTGAGATAAATAGGAGTTGTTTTTTAGAATGTTTTCCTTATTATTCTTCTACTGTTATGTCGATAAATTCTTACTGAATAGGCATCATTATTTTCACACATTTCACTGGAAATGAATGAGGAAAGGTGTGATGTGTTTAAAAAAGGACCAAAATCCTGCCTTCCATGCCTTTTAGATATATAGTGAACAAATTTTCAGTTATTAAATTCCTTGTGCTTACTCATCACCACCAAATTTTTCTGATTGAATCATTTTCTTTTAGAATTATATCAGAAATTTTAAAACTCTGTTTAAAAATGTGAGTTTAGGCTTATAGATTATCTACATTTTTTCTCTTATACAATAATTTTTGAATCTAGAACAAAACAGTTAAGTCTTGTAGTAGATCGAGAATGTATAATATTGTTTCCTTAATTATCTATATGAGATACTTAAAAAACAATTTCCTTTATTTCTAACCTGTATATCAATAGAAATTTTAATTTTTTATATAAATCTTATATTTTTTGTTATTCAAACTGGAATAATGATACACTTATGGAAGCAACTTGTTGAGTGCATGATTATATATATTGAAACATGATTGTATTATAAATGAGTTCTTTTTAATTTTCCTTTGTTAAGAAAGATTATATGGAAGGGTGTTGAATGTAGGAAACCAGAGAAGGGTATAAACTGATGTTTGTTTTCTATCTGCCAGTAGAAATCTGATGTTTTTACGCTTTGACCAAAACTATATTGCACATGTTCCCTTAAATGTGTTGGTTTAAGTTTCATCTTTCTACCACATCTGTGATTAGTTCTACTTATACATATGTTTAAATTAGATAGTTTTACAGTTGCACCAGATTCCATCTGATCCACCAATTTCGGGCTACTAGGCTTCTCGGGTAGGGTCGGTGCGCTCTTCATGTCAAGCTGAGCTCCAAGGTAGCTAACCACTCTTTGGTTGGGCGGAAAAAGTACTTGTGCTAGACTCGCATCTTAAGATTTTCATATGGATAGACGTCTGATAGCTTAGGATGCAAGGATTTGCAGATGGACAGTTGTTCGATGGCATTTTGGTATCATGTTTCATTTGATCTTTGTGATCTTGTACTTGATGTATATATATATTGATGTACATGTTGTACTTTCATGATGTATCAAAGAATGATAAGTAGGTTGGGATCATTATTGTATTTGGATACTTATCATTTTTTATGGATAGTCTTGTGTGTTTGATAGTATGGTTGACACCATAGCATGTATATATATCCATCTTCATTGCTCTATAATTTGACAATTTTGGTCAAATCATTGTACTTATATATATGAATAAATTGGAAATCTAAGTTGAATAGTCTTTTTATGGGTTTCAACTTTGACTTCACTTCGAATTTTTGAGTTTTTAGTTATTTTCTTGTGTGACATGCATGTGATAAATTCAGCCTTTACAAAGCACTTTAACAGCTGCACCACCAACACAAGATTCTACCAAAAAATACAGGGATGTGGAAACATATTGATGAAACTTTTCCGAAGGTTTAAAGGTTAATGTGATCAAAGAAATGCAACACAAAATGAATGGAAATTCCAGTGTAAAACTACACCCAAGACATGCTTGACACATAAGTGTAAGGCATTAAGGAAATGAATTAATTTAAGTGGTGAAGGTGGCACACTTTCATTTGGGGATTGCCAAGGGAAAAAAATTGTTGCTTATCCTCACAGTGACATTTGTATGAGTGATCCACACCTGAGAATAGGTGAAAAAAATAAGATGGTACACAAAGTGAGAGGCATGACCAATATAAAAACAAAAAAATTGACTCAAGCTTGAAACATTTCATCATAATAAAATCTTTACCTTGCATAAAAAACTGCAAATTAGTTGACAAAATCCATACAAAGTAAAACTATTTGACAATATGAAGGCTCTTATATTATATTTTATTATTTTCACTTAAGTGTTTTAAAAGTGATTTTATTATTACTAAGTGACTAATATTTTGAAAATATTCCCTAAATGAGATGCCTAGGCTAAGGGAGACATAAGTTGTTTTTAAAAATTATACGGGGGACTTTTGTGAAGGAATGTAATATTCAAATTTAGAATATTCCCTAATATTTCCCTCCAAGTTCTATATATTGGGGTTTGGGCTCTCATTCATTCATTAAAAGGTTGCACAGATATTGAGATATTGTTAATATGAACTTTCAGAGCTTTTTAGATTGTTGAGGACAAAAATACTATGCAATTTGTTTAGTTTCAGTGGTAAAAGATCCACCATAACCGATTGTTGGTTTCAATCATAAAAAATGGTTGGATGATATGAGTTTTGGATACTATTCATGTTGTTGATATTCATGTTTTGTCACTGATGTCAACATATGTTTCTGTGAAGAAGAAAGAATGGTTACTTGATTGGCAGAAGTGTACAGACACTATACGGATATTTCAGAATGATCAAAGTTGGTTATATGAAGAAGGATGTGTGTTGACCTTATTCCTAAGGTTGCTTGGCTTTATGTTACATATTGAGGATGTTACAGTTGATTTAGTGAAGACTGGTTTCTAGACTGTAACTGTGATGCTTGACAGAGAAGGTCTCTATATTCCAGGTATATATTACTGGCTAAGATATTTCAGATGAAGCAAGCTTACTAGAGGACAGAAGACATATTGTGTAATAATAGGTTGTGTTTTATTATCATGTGATAACTGGTGACGTCAAATGTGGTGTGTATCCTGGAGGAGACCTATTTGGTGGCCGAATTCAGACATGTAGCGTGTAATATGAATTGTGAGCGTAGATTGCATATCTAGGAGTATAACTGATGGATTGTCTTTGATGTTTACTTGTTATATGTACCGTGTGTATCTTAGCAAGGGGTTATATAATTATTTATATATTGGAAATCCTTAATTGGCCAACCTAATCAATTATTTGTGTATTAGGAAAGCTTAATTGGCTCACCTAATGAATTATTGTAAAAGGGTATATATGAGTGATCTTTTCTTTTGGAAAGATGTGGTAGTGGAAGAGATTGAAAAGGAAGAGAAGTGAAAGTTGCGAGGCTTTTTTTTCTGCTAGATGTAGAGCATAGTTTGTGATAAGAATACTTCATTGGAACTAACCAAGCAAAGATAGTTTCTATCAGAAAGTTCACTGGATTGTATATTTTCTACATATACACTTGTTCGCATTATAAATCCTTGAAGGTGGATTTTACCTTCTTTGGGAAGTGTCCATGGACAGTGAGCCTACTACTTTTCTTGACTCCTAATAGGGTCTGTCTCCTAATAGGGACTATGTATTGTAATGTTGTAATAAGCTCCTAATAGGGATAAATATTTTAACAGGGATACTATACTCTCAGTACATTATTTATGGGTGCTAATTCCCATCGGGGTTTCACCTTTAACAAGGTTTCCTTGACAACAAGTATTGTGTTATTGTATTGGCATTTATTGTGTTATCATTTACATTGAAGTTTTGTTTTACAAAGTTTAAAGTTTAATAATCTATATCACAACTGAATTCACCCCCCTCTCAGTTGTCTTGTGGACGGTTATTTCTAACAATTGGTATCAGAGCTACTAGTCCTTAGAGAGAAAGCTTAACAGATTGAGGTGACCCTGAAGATGTCTTACTACAGGAAGGATAGTCCAAAATTTGATCCTGAAAACTTTGACAGTTGGAAGAACAAG
The DNA here is from genome assembly GCA_018584345.1 of Thuja plicata. Lineage (NCBI taxonomy): Eukaryota > Viridiplantae > Streptophyta > Pinopsida > Cupressales > Cupressaceae > Thuja > Thuja plicata. The sequence goes on from MU223392.1 coordinate 255,037, forward strand.
ATGAGAACACATTTTCTCTATTTGGGACTTGACTACTGGATGATCACAAAGAAGAATGAAAAGATAGTGACTAAGGATGAACTGGAGAAGGCTATTGAAGATGAAAAGAAATTATTTTCATGTAACATGGTCACAAGGGAATCATTGATCAACGCACATTCTGAAGGTGAATTCACAAAAGTAAAAGACTTGGATTCTACACATGAGATCTGGACAGGATTGGAGGCATTGTATGAAGGAGATAAGTTAACAAAATATTCAAAGCTACAAAACTAGAAGGCAGAGATGGAATCAAAGAAGATGAGAGAAGATGAGAACATTAGGCATATGGACAGAGAATTATTGAAGTGGTTACAGGCATTAGAAACTCTGGAGGAACTTAAAATGAGGAAGAAGTGATTGCAAAGATACTCAGATCTTTGACACCTACTTATAGAACCAAATTACAAGATATAGAGGAGATTATACTTTGGACACCAAACTTCACTAAAGAGATGTTGATTGGAAAGCTAACTACTTTTGAGGTCACAGAATTGGGAGATACTTAACCTAAAGTTGAGTCAGCATCCAAGGAAACCGTGCATAAGAACAAAAAGACCTTAATTGGAATTGTGAGCACCAGGAATGGTGACTTGAGAGAAGATCTTGTAGACTATGCTAAGGATTGGGAACAGATACAGGAGGAAGAAAGGAAGCTAGATGAAGTGGTAGCATTAATCGCTAAAAGAGAGAAGAGAGGTAAGGGTAAATTTGAAGGCAAATTACCTTTGAAATTTTTTCATGTAACAAGATTGGTCATTTTGCATCTAGATGTCCTACAAGGGTTCCTAATTACAAACCTAAGTTTTAAAAATCAAAGTATCCTAAAGACAGGGGGTAAAAGTACAAACCCGTGTCACACTTTTACAAAGGAAGAGGACCACGACATGCAAAGTAGTTAAACTTCAACGACATAAAAGTAGTATTTGTGTTTAGAATTTGAAAATGATGTAAACTAATGAAATGTGTAAAATTGGATTTAGTTTATGCCTATAATTTTTAAAAAAAATTTTGAATAAGAATTGACATAGTTTTTTAATTTTTGAAGTCTATTTTTAAATTGTTGAAAAATGCTGAAAATTGAGGGTCTAGTTCCCACCAACAAAATATATGTAAATAATCTTTTTTTTCCTCTAATTTCATAATATGTTTTAGATGACATGTACAGCTAGTGCAAAAAAAAAGAAAGATTGGTTTTTGGTATATATTTTGTCTGTTATAACTATTCAAAGTCGATGTTACCCGAAATTAACAGTTTTTGTCTCCCACCTAATTTTCCCAGCAAATCTACACCAAATTCAAAACAAATTATATATTCTTGAAGAGGACTCTCTCCTCTAGTGTTAAATATAAGTTTTAAAATTTTCTGACATGATTTGCTATTGTTTTTCTTTTTTCGAACGAGCAGTATCTTTAATGTTAAAATACCTACTTGGAGTTTTTTAACTTATAATATATTATATTTAATCAAAATACTATAAAAATTATATGACCATAATCTAGACTCAGAGCTCTACAAAAGGGTATTTTTAGATTTTAAGAACAATTAAGTTTTGGTAGACAAATAAGCCCCAGAAATGATGTGTTTCAATTTATTTTTTTTTTTTCTTATTTGGCTGCCACATGGGATGTCACATAAGTAGTTTCGGCTGAAACAGGTCTGGCGTAAACTAGGGCCGACCAAACATGGTCGCGTGGATGACCACGACCCTCAAATTTGATATATATAAAAGGTTTTTTTTAAATTTAAAATCAAAAATCAATTATTCCAATTTAAAAAAGGTTTTTTTAATAAAATCATTTTTTTTAATTGTTTTAAAAGTGTATTTTTTGGTGTTAAAGGGCAACTAAGAATTAAAATTATCAAGGAGGTTTGTATTATTTGCAAGTTTTTTAAATAGTTTTTTGAGATTTATTTGTGTTTTTAAGTAAAGCATTGTTCAATATTAAAATATGAAATTATCAATATTATTTTTGAATTTTTTATCAATTGTATATGGTTTTGTGTATGTAGGTGAATCGAAGCTCTCAATTTGAACAAATTGTACAATGGGGAATAAAAGAAACAGAACAAGAAAATATGATCAAATAAGGGATGAAAAAATGAAAGGTCATACAAAATGTAATGAAGATGAACCTGTTGAAGTCCAAGAAGATCCAATTCAAGTAGGGGAACCAATTGATGGAAATATATCTTTTGACATGGGCAATTTGATGGAGATGGATGACGATTCATTTTTCATTCAATTTTCATCTGACGAATTGGTACCTGAAAGCACAATAAAAAATAATGCAAAAATATTTGGGATGAATATTTTCAAAATAAAAGTCTAATTGGAAAAGCACAATTATTTGCTAGGTTATTCAGGAAAAAAGAAATGACTCCTATTTTGGAGTTGTTAGGTGTTGATAACAAGAAAAACTCAGTAGACAATGTAAATTGAACAATAGTTGAAAATTTACAGGATGCATTGAACGACATTAACAACTCAAGTCGAGGAGATGATTTGAGTGTTGCACGTAGAGCATTGATGACTACTTTATCTAGTATGAGGTTGACACAGAGAAAATAAGTACATGCAATTTCTGATTTACTGAATGTATCTAGAAGAACTGGTCAAATATATATCAGGAAGAGAAATATGTTAGATGAAAATATTCAAAAGAATTGGGTTAATATTTGTAGACTTCCTCAAAAAGACAAAATTTCTGAAGATGTAAAAAGATGGGTCATTGAATATTGGACCGCTCACTCTCATGTTTCTTCTAATAGAAGGGATACTATACAGATGAAAGATGAAGAGATCGGTATGAAAATTGCACATCCAAAACATTTTATAGATACAACACAAAGCGAATTGTTTGAAGCAATCAAACAAGAATTTTCAGATGTGAAAATATGTCAAAGAATATTTGAGAGGTTGCACCCTTGCATTGTACGCATAAATAAGGTCCATGAAACTTGTTGTTTCCGAAATCATGTTGAGTTTCATATATATTTGCAATCATATAAAAAGGTTATGGTGGTACTTAATTCAGATATGCTCATCCTCGCAAGTACGACACAATTTGTGAAGTCTATTTTATGTGAGAAATTAGAAGATTCTGATGAGTTCAAAGTACAATGTATAAAGAGTGCATGCAGTGATTGTGGAGATTTACATAAATTTCCACTGCAAATTGAGAATATTAATGTTGCAATGTCAGTTTTGTGGAAGAGATTTGAATATGAGACATACCAAACTAAGAGCTGAGATGAATCCAAAAAAATTATATTGAAGGAGAGTGAATTTCCCAACCTTAAATTTATGACTAGGTTTCATACTATCATTTATCCACATATCCATCATTGTCATGGTGCAAGATGGAAAGCTAAACAGTTTCGTGATTCAAAAAATTATTTTCCACCTGGTTGTATTCTTTCAGTTGTAGATTTCTCTGAGAACTATACATTCTCCCCTCAATTAGAGCTTTAAGCTCAATATTATTGTTCTGACCAAGTTGCAATGTTTGTACAAGTGACCTATAGACACACACAATTTGATTTGGATGAGGTAGAAAGTACCAATCCAAATGAATGCGTTATCATCAAAGAGGTTCATTTCTATATCAGCGATGATAAGGTTCATTATAGGAGCTATGTGGCTCATTGTTTTGCAATGTATTTTGAAGATATTGTGAATTGTGGGATAAAATCTTCACAACACAGGATTTGGTCTGATGGTTGTGTAGGTAAGTGTATACACTTCAATTCATTTTCAAATTCTCATTGATTACTTGTTAAATTATTATGTGATCATAATCTTGCATATGTAACAACTTAATCTTATAGGACAATTTAAATCTGCAAAAGCCTTTAATTGGCTATCTATGCAACATGCTAGACGCAATGTTAAGTTTCTGTGGAACTTCTTTGAAAGTGGACATGGAAAAGGAGAACACGATGGAGCAGGAGCATGTGTGAAGCGTGCATTTTGCCAACATGAACTTGCAAGTAAAAATGGTGTGAACAGTAGTTAAATATATATATCTAGATATTTCAAATAGTATAATTTAAACTTAGATGTATTTGAACTTTAAACTGATAGTTTATAAATTTAAAGGTAACATGATAGAGAATTCAAAGAAAATTGTTGAATGGTGTAAAAATCATTTCTCTATTCGGGACACCAAATACAACAAATGTTATTTTTGGGAAGTGAAAGGTAATTTATAGTTTGTAGGAAAAATCTAAATTAAAATTTAATTTCGTGTTCATCTATGTTATCATAATTGTTGATTTA
>MU223392.1:269774-293693 GCA_018584345.1 Thuja plicata
TGTATATATGTAATGTCTAAAATATGAAATAACTCATTCACATATACATAACATACATACATATATGAAATGATGAAAATGAACATGTATATATGTAATGTCTAAAATATGAAATAACTCATTCACACACACACACACACACACACACACACACACACACACATATATATATGAAATTATGAAAATGAACATGTATATATGTAATGTCTAAAATATGAAATAACATGTAAATGTATAGGTCTGAAATAACAACATATAACATGTAAATGTATAGGTCTAAAATAACACATAGATGAAATGTCTGAAATAACACGTAGATGAAATGAAATGTCTCAACTAGGACCATGTCCTGATCTGTGACCTAATGATGGTCCACCTCCTTCTGATCTCTGTGTGCAATAAAATAAATATATGTGTCATGCATACACACATGTATAATAAACTAAATACTTATGATCATAGAGAAATTAAGTTTGAAAAAACAAGTAAATTTACTTGTCTGTCATGATGCGCAGGATCACTAGGAGTCTGTAAATCTCCATATCCACGCTCGACACTGTCCAGAATACTCTGGAGAACATGTTTGTGTGTATATATATATCAAAATTTTAATTCAAATTATTTATTTCATTTACATGTGTAAGCTTTATAAATACATCAAAATTTAAATAAATATATACCGTAGCAGCATGTAATGCTCTCCCAATATCGCTCACCTCTGAATCATGTAAGTTTGAATCATGCAAGGATAGATGTGAGGGATCAATCTGGTCATCTGTAAGCAATCTAGAAAAAATTTGATGAACTGGACGTGATGAAGTGGCTTGGGTAGACTGGTGAGGTGCATCCTCACCAACTGTAGTCTGCTAAGGAGCTATAGGTGGTGCAGGAATATCCTCCTGTCTATGTGCACCCTGAGAACCTGATCTATTAGATCTGGTGAGAATGGTGGGGATAAATGATGGGACATCCTTGAGAGGAACCCCGACTATAATTTGTATAGCCTGATATGCGCAAAGTAGATCACTAGCTAAATATGCGCTCGTACAACACAACTGGTCCAAATCTTATATAGCTACAACCTCAAAGGGAGATGGTATATCTACTATACGACATGGATCATCAGTAGAGGATGCAGCCTATGTAGGTGGAGGAACACCAAAATGGGAACGCAACATGTATCTCCCTAAATGATTAGATGACATTTCATGAACCTGTGTCGCGATACTCATGATACTAGAAAATACATTTGTCCTGATACTGTGATCAGGTACAGTCTGTCCTACAACTACCATTTCCAAACCTTTTGGTATGACCAAAAGGTTTGGACCCACCCTTGCCCACTTATTAGTGGGAACTGGGGCATTAGGCCCTCTGAATCTATCTGATAATCTCCCCATCCCCTGCCCAACATAACTAGGAAAATCTATGTAATCAACATCATAATGCAAATGAAACTCTACAAACAATTGTTTGCAGAAATATAGTGGAATCTCATTCTCTTGGGGCCACCTATGATGAGTAGCTAACCATCAAGGATATATAAATGGTCCAAAAAGGTCATCCTCACACCGAGTAGTCATATAGCCTCTGACCTGCGTTCTGTCTTGGTAAAAAGGAAACATGGTCTTCACCATAGTGCTGGAGACCTCTAAATCAATCTGTCTATAATTCACAATGCCAGCAACACTGCAGGAGAGAGAAGTATAGAATGTATCAATAGATATACTATAATAAGGGTTGTATGATTGAACTATGTCAATCATAAAAACTAGGTCCTCTCTAATGACCTTCACCCTATCCCTATTAGGGAGGGTGGTGTATGAATGGATACCCTAATCAAGAACCTCAATAGCTCATGTCAATCAAGCTATGGTGTTGGCAAGTAAGTCCTCCCTTCCCTCTCTAGAATCAGTTGATCTATGAGAAGAGTAAGAACTATGACCCCCCTGTACACTGGCATCTCCAGAATCTATGGGCGATGTCCCTATACCCGATGCCATGTGATAGAAAAAATAGATGTATATGCTCGAAAGTATAAAGAAGAATATATGTCTAGATCAAGTTGCACATGTACATGGTCCAATTCTAATTTAATTATATATTTTTAAACACATGTGTTACAAATAAATAAACTAGAAAACACTTGAATGCATATACATTTGAAATAAAAATGATTTAAAATCATATATATACATACATGTGCATATTTTTTCTAACAAAAAGAGGTTTTGAGTTATGGATCAATTTTGTCTGTAGGTTTACAACTAGCCTAGTTGAATGTAAAATAATGTTCCATGTTTAGGTTTAGGGATCAACTTGGTTTATTTATCAATTAGGTTAAGGATTAATTTGTTTTTGGTTAGCCCGTTCATGTTGGTTTCTATCACGTTCTAGTTGAAGGTCAGGGTTCATGTGTTGGTTGAACATGTTAGGGTTTATGTTTATGGTGAGGGTTCATATATGTTTGTTTAGTGTTAGGGTTTATGTTGGTTAAATTTTAAACTAGTTTTACATGGTGAGGGTTCATATATGTTTGTTTAGTGTTAGGGTTTATGTTGGTTAACATGTTCCAGTTTCATGTTAGTTTCTTTCTAATGCCATGTCACGTGATAGATAAAATAGATTAAAAAAAACACTTGAATACATGTATGTTCGAAAGAAAAATTCAATTTAACACGTTAAGGTTTATGTTGATTTATGTTTCAGTTTCATATTAGGTTTCTTTTAGGGATCAATATGGTCAGGGTTTCATGTTAGGGTTCATATTAAAGTTTATGTTAAAATTCATGTTTCAGTTTCATGTTAGGGTTCAAGATGTTGGTTTCATATTACAGTTTCACATGTTAGGGTACAATGTTATGTTTAATACATGAACGTTACATAATACTAATGTCTTGTACAGTTCATTTTCCTAATGTTTTGTAACAATTTGCTAAGGTTTTCTTAGGGTTCATGTTAGGGTTCAATATGGTTAAGGTTTCATGTTAGGGTTAATGTTAGAGTTTTTAAGTTGATTTATGTTTCGGTTTTATGTTAGGAAATTAATTTGTTAGAGTTTATGTTGATTTATGTTTCATTTTCACATTGGTTTTATGTATTGTAATATTTTCCTAATGTTTTGAAACATATGTAATAAAAATAAATTAATTAACTAAATAACATTTTCCTAATGTTTTGTAATACATTCCTTCTATTTTGTAACATTTTCCTACTATTTTCTAATATTTTCCTACTTTTTTGAAACATTTGTAATAAAACTAAATTAATTAACTAAGTAAATAACATATAATATTAATTGAAAAAAACATTAAATCTACATAAAACAATATTGTATATTTTCTAAAATTAAAAATAACAAAATTAAAACAAAAAATATCAAATAATAGTGCAACTACATTAATTTAACTAAAGAAAACTTAAAAACATTTTAAAAAAAAACTAACCTATTTTCGGCCGGAGTACCCCTATTCGGCTCCACAATTCTTGGAAGGTGCTCAGTGAAAATGAGCCGCTCAAACGATATTTCAGCCTATATATAATTTTTAAGGGTTCCGACTGAAACCAGTCCGGTTGGACCTGTTTCGATCGAAACCCATCTACCACATAGTGTCGCGTGTGCGCCACGTATGTACGGACGGACATGTTTTGGCCAAAACCGGTCTAGCCAAAACAACCCAAATGGTCCTCAAGTGTGACACAACTCCGTACGTTTACCCAAGGAATGTTATTATACTAGTGAGGGTATTTTTGATGATGATGGTGACTATGATGAAATTGGATTTATTGCTATAAAGGATGATGATCCTATACACGAGGAAAAAGCGTTAGTATCTTGTGTTGAAAATAAATCTAAATGGGTTATAGACAGTGGTTGTTCACATCATATTACTGGAGATAAAAACAAATTTGTGAGTTTGAAAAGATATGATGGTGGTGTTGTTAGATTTGGTGACAATACTCCTAAACTTATCATTGGAGTTGGATCTATTTCTCTAGATGGAAAGACTAATACTGACAATGTATTACTTGTTGATGGACTTAAGCATAATCTGTTGAGTGTTGGACAGTTTCTGGAAAGAGGTTATCAGTTGAAATTCATTAATGGGAAATGCTCTATCAGAAGTAAATCAGGAGACTTGATCGCATCTGGTACTAAATCTAGAGGTAATGTATTTGAATTGAATACATCTGAAGCTACTTGTTTTATTGTGAAGGTTGATTACAGTTGGTCGTGGCATAGAATATTTTGTCATGTTAACTTTGATAACATTGTGAAGGAAAGTATGACTAATGTTGTAAGAGATCTACCTAAGATTGTAAAGCCATCTATCACTATGTGTAGATAGTGTGTTATGGGGAAGCAGACCAGAAGAAGTTTTAAAAGAAAATCTTATTTAGCAAAAGGGAATTTGGATCTGGTGCATACAGATCTGTGTGGTCCTACAAGAACAAGATCATATTATGGTGAAAGGTACTTTATACTTTTTTTTGATGACTTTTCTAGAATGGTGTGGGTTACATATTTGAGAGAGAAATTTGAAGCATTTGACAAATTGAACTTATTCAAAGCAAAAGTTGAGAATGAATCTGGTTTGAAGATAAAATGTTTGAGATCAGACATAGGTGGAGAGTTTACATCAAGATTATTTAATACCTACTATGAAGAACATGGAATATACAAACAGACATCAGCTCCTAGAAATCCATAATAGAATGGGATAGCAGAGCGAAGAAATAGAACTGTATTAGATGTTGCAAGGACTATGTTGCTGGAAGGAAATGTGTCACATGTTCATTGGAGAGAAGCAGTTGGCACTGCTATAAACACCTTGAACATAATTCAGATCAGAGAAGGTACAAGTAAGACTCCTTATGAATTATGGTTTGTCATACACCTATTGTAAAATATTTCATAATATTTGGAAGTAAATGTTATATCAAAAGAGATGATGAGATAGGGAATTTTGATGCTAGAAGTGATGAAGGAATTTTTCTTGGTTATTCTACTAAGAGTAAAGCATTTAAATGTTTCAATCTGAGATTGAGGAAGTTGATTGAAAGCACCATTGTGAGGATAGACGAAAATTTTCATATTCAGGAAATAATGTATGACTATGGTCAGATTACAAAGATGAAAGAGGTCACTACTGAACCTGAAGAACCTTAGATGATTGAAAATGAAATTGAAGATGAAGTGACTAAAGTTACTGAGACTTTGAAGACTCCGAGGTATGTTAAGAAGAACCATCCTGAAGATCAAATTATTGGTGATGAAAATAAATGTATGATGACTAGATCTAGAGTTAGAGATGAAATTTGTTTGATTTCTCAAGTTGAGCCGAAGACTACTGATGAAGCATGTAGAGATGAATCTTGGACTAAAGCTATGGAAGAAGAACTTGAACAGATAAAGAAAAACAATAGTTTTGAATTGGTTCCAAGACCTAAGAACAAAAAATGTGATAGGAACTAAATGGGTTTTCAGAAATAAGATGGATGAGGAAGGAACAATGGTAAGAAACAAGGCTAGATTGGTGTGTAAAGGCTACTCACAACAAGAAGGCATAGACTATGAATACAAATTTTCTCTTGTTGCTAGGTTGGAAGCTGTGAGATTATTTCTTTCTTATGCTGCACACAAAGACTTTAAAGTATAATATATGGATGTGGAATTAGCATTCTTGAATGGAGATATGGAAGAAGAAGTATACATTCAACAACCTGGTGGTTTTCATTTGATAGAGGATGAAGACATGGTTTGTAAGTTTAAAAAATAATTGTATGGACTGAAACAAGCACCGAGAGCATGGTAGGAAAGACTGGAAGAGTATCTACTTCATCTTGATTTCAGAAAAGGTAATGTAGATAGTAATCTATATTTAAGAATGGATGAAGATGGAATCTTAATTATAGAAGTTTTTGTTGATGATATCATTTTTGGAGGCAATGAAAAGACGAGTAAGAATTTCTCTAAATAAATGGAAAATGAATTTGAGATGTCAATGATTGGTGAGATGAAATTTTTTCTTGGTTTGAAAATTAATCAGAGTAAGAATGGCATTTTTATATCTCAAACCAAGTATCTTAAGGAAATGTTGAAGAAGTTTTGAATGGAAGATTGTAAAATTTTTGGAACACCTATGGTGGCTGGACATAAATTGACTAGTAATGATGAAACTCAAAGTGTAGTTCAAACAAAGTATAGATCTATGATTGGTGGTATACAATATCTAACTCACACTAGACTAGATATTACCAATGCAGTTGGTATTGTGGCTAGATACTAGGAAGATCCTAAAGAGACACATCTTGTTGTTGTGAAAAGAATTTTTAGATACCTAAAAGGAACAACAGAATATAGATTATGTTATGAAAAATTAGATGATTTTATTTTGTAGGCTTATACTGATGTTGATTGGGCAGGTAATGTGGATGACAGAAAGAGTACAAGTGGTGGTGCATTTTCCTTGGGAAAAGGCTGGTTTCTTGGTTGAGTAAGAAGAAGAACTATATTGCTCAATCTACTACTGAATCTACAATATCTAACTCACACTAGACCAAATATTACCAATGCAGTTGGTATTGTGGCTAGATACTAGGAAAATCCTAAAGAGACACATCTTGTTGTTGTGAAAAGAATTTTTAGATACCTGAAAGGAACAACAGAATATGGATTATGGTATGAAAAATTAGATGTTTTTATTTTGTAGGCTTATACTGATGTTGATTGGGAAGGTAATATGGATGAAAGAAAGAGTACAAGTGGTCTTGCATTTTCCTTGGGAAAAGGCTAGTTTCTTGGTTTAGTAAGAAGCAGAATTGTATTGGTCAATCTACTATTGAATCAGAGTATGTTGTTTCTACAATAAATTGCACACAATTTGTTTGGATGAAACAAATGTTGAAGGACATTGGAATTTAATTTTTGAAGAACCAGTTGTTATCCATTGTGATAACACTAACACACTGAATATGTCTAAGAATCTTGTAATGCATTCAAAGACTAAAAATATTTCTATTAAGTGTCATTTCTTGAGGGAGAAGGTAGCAAAGACAGAAATTAAACTGGAATATATTAGCACAGAGGAATAGATAGCAGATATATTTACAAAACCTTTGCCAAAGGATTCTTTTGAGTATCTCAGAAGCATGCTTGGGGTCAGAGACCCTCCTTGTGATAATTAATTGATGTAGATATGCATCAGTCCTGCTGGTACCCTAAATTTTGAGAATTTAGAAGTCTCAATCCATTATCAAGAAGCAAGTTTCTCCATACTAAAAAAATCAAAGGAAGGAAGCTTTATGACACAAATAAATAGAACTAACTAATTGAAGCCTTCAGAAAATGCTAGAATTTCAAACTTCTACAAAGATGATGCCGGTAAAGGCTGAAGATGGTCTAATTTTAAAAATACAAAACTGAACCAGTTGGCGAAATCAAATTTCCTATCTCTAACAAAAATATTAGCTTTTCAAGAGGTGGTTTGGATTTTTGACCAAATCCAAATCTGAAAGTTAGGTAGTTATTTTTTAGTTAGTTTATTTTTTTTTCAAAATAAGTTGTAATAAGGGTTGTGTCTTTTCACCTTAAAGAGGTGTGAAAGCCTCTCAAACACATATATATACATAATGTAAAATGTAAAGAGACAAGATAATACAATATAATACAATTTCACATATTTGGATAGTTTTGGATCAACAACTGTAACATGGACCTGGATGTACTATTTTTTTAAAAATCAATAAAGATAAGTGTTTCTTCTTTCATCTGTGGGAATTGACTCAACTTCTTTTTTTATTAGTCCCTCAGATAAAATATTTAGATTTTCTTCAAAGTGATAGTTTGACGTTGCATACTTAATTGATTAAATTTACATCTTTCATTATCAATTGGTCTTTTCATATTGCATGGTTAAATTCAATTAATTGTGGCCACAATCAATCGGTCTGTCATTTGAGGAGTTAAACTCAATTGAGATATTTTTGGGTTTGTGTTAAGATACATGCGCATCATAACGCCTTTGAAGTGATATGTTTATTGCAAACTGTCTCCGAGGTTGTACATAGGGTTGGGATTATTTTGACTCCATTGCCCGTGATAGAATAAGGCACTAGTCTAATCATTATTTGGATTATAGTTTTTCAATTTATTGTTAATAGTTTTTTGATATCTTATCTATCTGTTCATTTTGATTTACATACATATTTACTAAATATTCTTTCAATTACTCAAAGTATTTTAGTTAACAGTTTATGATATATTGCTTTCAGTTAGATTTCTTTCAAGTGCCTTGCCATACTTGAGAGAGAGGGTTTGAGGTATATTTTATCTACTATAAAAAGCCTTAAGACTTGAAGGATAATTTTAAGGTATAAGCTTACCAGCCTTGGTTCTACAAAGTCAGAATCGTAGAGGGTTCAACCTTGCCTTGGTTGAATCTTATTAGTTGGAAAAATCACTTGGGTTCCCAGGCATATGATTGGAAAGTCCATAGGAAATCCAATCTGTTGATTTGAGCATCAACAGATTGGCAAGTCTACTGGGGAGTTGTTCAAAGAACATTTTTGCATTTTACCTAGAATCTCTAGTGATATATTCAAGACTCTGCTAGGAGAAAAGAACTCAGAAGATAATAAGTATTTTCCTTCTGATAAGAAGGTGGTGACTCTATTTAATAAATTATTTTAGTCAGTGACACTACTGAGGGAAAAGACTCAAAAGGAGATAAAAAGGTGGCGACCCTATATGTCAGAAATTTTTAGTTTCTCCACTGAGGGAGATAGCTTGGAAGGGATGAGTATTTGTCCTTTGATTAGTAATAGAAGATCTATTACATAATGTTTAAAATTATGTTCAAAAGATTTTTTATTCTCATTGATACCAGGCCTTTGGAACATAGAAAGTTTCAATGTGGTTCTAATGAATTATTTTCACAACTTTCACAGAGGGGTCCTGAATTTTATGGAGATTATGATGAATCATCTCTTGATCATTTGGATGTTTTTCATATATAAAAATGATAATTATGAGGTCCATATAGAAGATGATGCCATGAAGTTGTTTGCATGGTCATTAAAAAATAATTCACAAGAAGAATATGAATCATTACCTACGCACTCCATCTCATCATGGAGACATTTTGAGCAATGGTTTCTTTATATGTTTCATGATTCCAGTGGTGAAGAAGACAACATGTGCTATGAACGGTATGAAGACCAAAGTTGCAGCATGGAAGAGGATCCTAGGATGTCTCCACCTGATGCATTTTTTAGCTTGGAGAGATTTGAAGGGGAGTCTTCTGCACATTTGCTGATAAGAATGGTGCACATTATTTGAGAAATACCTTCAAACATTATGCCTTCACAAAAAGAAGTCATGAGAAAGGTCAAAAAATTGGGAATCACATCAGATGATCCTTCTGTAAAGTTCCTTGCACATATATTAGAAGAAGATGATGAAGATAGAAAAAGGGATGCTTATGCTCAGATTGAACAAGGCCTTGTGCTTAATGATTATCTTGGTGAGGAAGATGAGTGCACTAGTCATACAGAAGGTAAAAATGCATCCATTATTGAGAAGCATAATAATAATTGTGATGACATGGAGGAGAAAAATTCAGATCATATTGAAGAAGAATATGTACATAGTGAGATTTGCATGGAAACAGGTATCAATGACCATGATGATGAGGAAGAAGATCTTCTCAGTATAGAAGAAATCTCATATTTACTAGACATGGAATATCAAAAACATGTTGAGATGAGTGGTCAAATTTTTTTCTCAATGCACCATGATAATAAAGTTGATGGATCAGTACACACTCAGGGGGTACTAGATGAAGAAGATGAAATTTTAGGAATCAAATAACAGAGATAAAATAAAATAGCATACAACATATGAACATGAAGAAGTTTCAGATGAAAGCTCTCGTGGAGATATGCCCGAGTTCTCTATATCCTTGAATCCATTATTTGAAGAATATTTTCTATGAAATCAAGTCCATCAACATCATGATAAAGATAGTGGGCCTAGTGATCATTTTAAAGATGATGAAACTCAAAATATGTATGGGGAAGTGTATTCAAAAAGTGAGACATGCATTATTTCATCCTATGAGCAGAAGTTGTATCAAACATGTGAAGATGAGATGGAATCAAATAGACATAATGAGGAGAATGTGTTGAAGATTAGTTCTGAAAACTATCTGAGTATCCTATCTAATCAAATTCTTGATAAGAAGGATGTTCTTGAATGTGAGTTATCTCCAAATCCTTTTTGTGAAGAGAAACAAAATCTTGAGTATAGGGAAGATTGTGTACGTAAAGGCATCCAAGTAGAAGAGCTTAATATAGTTACTTGTAGGGTTGATCAAATGCATGGGGATCTTCTATTTAGAAAGGATTACAGTACACCTACTGAATTTTCTAAGGATAAGAAAAAGTCAAAGTGTCTTAATGGTGTCCATTAGAATGGTGGCATTGTATTCAGGAGATATTAAGTATTACATGATCAAAATTATGTGTTCGATAGAGGAAATAAGTAGTGTTCATTTTTGGGGGGGGCCTGGGGCCACCCAATTTCACTTTGCATCAGATTAAGTGTGGATACTTGAATTGCTTCTCCAGAGATAGTTGGAATCTCGCTATCCTCATAGGGAGCATACATCCCCAGAAAGAGCCACTGGTGGTACCCTAAATTTTGAGAATCTAGAAGTCCCAGTCCATTATCAAGAAGAAAGTTTCTCCATACTAAAAAAATCAAAGGAAGGAAGTTTTATGACACAAATAAATAGAACTAACTAATCGAAGCCTTCAGAAAATGCTAGAATTTCAACCTGCTACAAATATGATGCCTACAAAGGCTGAAGATGGTCTAATTTTAAAAATTTAAAAATGACCCAGTTCGGGAAATCAAATTTCCTTTCTCCAGCAAACATATTAGTTTTTCAAAAGGTGTTTTGGATTTTCGAGCAAAGCCAAATCTGAAAGTTAGGTAGTTATTTTTCAGTTAGTTTATTGTTTTTTCAAAATAATTTGTAATAAGGGTTGTGTCTTTTCACCTTAAGAGGTGTGAAAGCCACTCAAACACACACACACACACACACACACACACACACACACACACACACACATATATATATACATAATGTAAAATATAAAGAGANAATAAGGGTTGTGTCTTTTCACCTTAAGAGGTGTGAAAGCCACTCAAACACACACACACACACACACACACACACACACACACACACACACACATATATATATACATAATGTAAAATTTAAAGAGACAAGACAATATAAGATAATATAATTTCACATATTTGGATAGTTTTGGATCAACAATTGTAACATGGACCTGGATGTACTATTTTTTTCAAATTCAATAAAGATGAGTGGTTTTTTCTTTCATTTGTGGGAATTAACTCAAATTAATTTTTTATTATTCCCTTGGATAAAATATTTATATTTTCTTCAAAGTGATATTTTGATGTTGCATACTTAATTGATTAAATTTACAGCTTTCATTATCAATTGGCCTTTTCATCTTGCATGGTTAAATTCAACTGATTGTGGCCATAATCAATCGGTTTGTCATTTAAGGAGCTAAACTCAATTGAGATAGTTGTGGATTTGTCTTAAGATACATGCTCATCATAACGCCTTTGAAGTGATATTTTTCTTGCAAATTGTCTCTGAGGTTGTACATAGGGTTGGGATGATTTTGACTCTATCACCCATGATAGAATAAGGCACTGGTCTAATCATTATTTGGATTGTAGTTATTCAGTTCATTTTTTATAGTTTTATGATATCTTATCTATCTATTCATTTCAATTTACATACATATTTACTAAACATTATTTCAATTACTCAAAGTATTTCAGTTTACAATTTATGATATATTGCTTTCAGTTAGATTTATTTCTAGTTCCATGTCATACTTGAGAGAGGGGGTTTGATGTGTATTATATCTACTATAAAAGCCTTAAAACTTGAAGGATAAGTTTAAGGTATAGGCCTACCATCCTTGGTTCTGCAGAGCCAAAATTGCAGAGGGTTCAAGCTTGCATTGGTTGAATCTTGTTAGTTGGCCAAATCACTTGGGTTTCCCAGCATTGGATTGGCAAGTCCATAGGAAATCCAGTCTATTGATTTGAGAACCAAAAAGTCTAGTGGCTTTCAGATCTATATCATTTTCTGGACTTGATGCATGGATCTACTCCTCAGGGGGAGTGATCAAAGGAACACTAGAGCACATTTGGGTTATCTTGCACCTGGTTGATTGGACATGAAGATTTGAAAAATATACACCTTACAAAAGATTACAGATGAGTTATAGAACCTTTTTCCATTTCTTCCAAAGGGGGAAGGAATCTATGTGAAAATCCCTACTATTTTGGGGAGATTTGTGTTGAGGATATTGAGAAGATTGTATTGAGAGGAGAAAGTATTTTTGAGTTGATTTTGGGTTAATGAATTTTCCAATATGTTTCCATCAATGCCAAAGGGGGAGATAGTTGGATGATATTAGTTTTGGATACTATTCATGTTATTGATATTCATGTTTTGTCACTGATGTCAACATATGTTTCTATGAAGAAGATAGACTAGCAGAAGTGTATGGACACTGTACGGATGTTTCAGAACAATGAAAGTTGGTTATATGAAAAAGGATGTGTGTTGACCTTATTCCTAAGGTTTCTTGGCTTTATGTTACATATTGAGGATGTTACAGTTGATTTAGTGAAGATTGGTTTATGAACTATAACTGTGATGCTTGATAGAGCAGATCTCTGTGTTTCGGGTATATCTTACTAGAAAAGATATTTTAGAAAGACATATTGTGGGATAATGGGATATGTTTTATTTTTGTGTGATAAGTAGTGACATCATCTGTGGCATGTATTCTGGAGGAGACCTATTTTGGTGGCCGACTTCAGACATGTAGCATGTAATATGAATTATGGGCATGGATTGGGGATTTGGGAGTATAACTGATGGATTGTATTTGATGTTTACTTGTTATAGGTACAGTATATATCTTAGAAAGGGTTTATATAATTATTTGTATATTGGAAAGCCTTAATTGGCCGATCTAATAAATTATTTGTGTATTAGGAAAGCTTAATTGGCCAACCTAATGAATTATTATAAAAGGGTATATATGAGTGATCTTTTCTTTTGGAAAGATGTGGTAGTGGAAGAGATTGAAAAGGAAGAGAAGTGAAAGTTGTGAGGCTTGTCTTGTTGTTGGATGTAGAGTAGATTTTGTGATAAGAATACTTCATTGGAACTAACCAAGCAAAGACAGTTGCTATCAGATAGTTCATTGGATTATATATTTTCTATATTTGTTCAGATTGTGAATCCTTGAGGGTGGCTTTAACCTTATTTGGGAAGTGTGCCTGGGCAGTGAGCCTACTACTTTTCTTGACTCCTAACAGGGTATGTCTCCTAATAGGGACTATGTACTGTAATGTTGTAATAAGCTCCTAACAGGACTAAATCTTTTAATAGGGATACTATACTCTCAATGCATTATTTTTGGGTGCTAATTCCTACCGACATTTTACCTTTAACAGGGTTTCCTCAAAAACAAGTATTATGTTATTGTGTTGGCATTTAAAGTGTTATCATTTGCATTCAACTTTTGGTTTACAAAGTTTAAATTTTAATAATCTATATGACAACTGATTCAGCCCCCCCTCTTAGTTGTCTTGTGGACCATTATTCCTAACAAACACAATATTTTGGTGATGTGGGTTTTGATGAAAATTAATATGTATAAAGTCATTTGAGGTTTGCCTTAGAATTTGGTGTGATTATTTGATTTTTGGTGTTCTATTTGTATTTTTAAGTTTTGGATGTTTTCTTTAGTTCTTGTTGTGCATATCCCTTGGAGAGATTTATTGATGTGGGTTTTGATGAAAATGAAGATTTTTAAAGTCTTTTAAGGTTTTCCTTCAAATTTTGTTGTGATTAGTTGATTTTTGATGTGTTGTTCATATGTAAAGTTTTCGGTACTTTCCCCAGTTTTGGACATACACTTCTAGATGCACATGAACCCTTGTTTTTTATCATATCTCTTGGAGAGAATTATTTCTTCTTTTAGGTATTGATTCATTCTTCTTTCCTCGACCATGTAACTCAATTTGATGGGTGATTTGCAAGTTTTGGTTTGAATTTGAATTCCCTAAGACAAATCCCCCTGGGGAAGGCCATACACTTCTAGGAGATTGTAAAAAAAAACTTTCCAAGCATAAATCTTTTTAATAGCTACCAAAAATCATCTTCTTTGAGACACTTAAGCATTTGGAACTTATTTTGAATAATATCCAGTAGATTGAAAACTTATAATGGTGTTTAATAATTTATTGAGAAATTTTCCTTGAAGAGGTTGAGCTCTTAGTTATTGTAGTAGGTTCTCCTGAAGATATTTTCATACTTGAACTATCAAAATAGTTTGTATAGCATCAATAATCAGGTCTGAATCACTACGAATTGGGTATATTACTTGGAAAGTTAATAGAGTCTCATTGGGCTTGTTAGTTATTTTTCTTACAATCTCCTTTCCTAGATGACATTATGAGACCAGGTTGTGGGATTAAAAACCTAGGACACAACCTCAACACCCTCAACAAAAAGGAGACAAGAGAAATATAACATTGACAAGGTTCAAAGATATTCTACACTTTGAGCTCCACATCACTCAGGTGGGTATACCTAATCTACACACACATAATCCCTTGTGAAAAAAAATAGTTTGTACCATACATAACTGTGGAATAGATTTCAAACCTATAGGTAACATTTAACTCATTGTTTTTATCAGATCTTATGCAGTATCCCACTTGTATAAACTATGTTTGAAAACCAAGTCTACTCTAACTCCTTCGTACAAAAATGAAGGGAAAATATTTTCATTGATGTATTTGATTAATGGATCCCTGAAATACCTCAGATCCCACGTAGACCAGTGCCTTATCCATTGGGCAGTAGAGTCAAACATAAAAATGCAAAAGGAAGATCATGAACAAAGAAAACAATATAGTATGATATGTCTAATGCCTTACATCAAACATACCATGTCAATCCAGTTATACTTATGGATCCACCATTGTGTTCAAATATGAAACTACCTATTAAAATTATTTAATCCTCCCCTTGGAAGAGACCCTAGAATAAACAATACATTAATCAACATCCAGTGAAAGACAAGTTTGACATATTCTCAATACCCCAAACTCATACATATTTGAAAACAAATCCCATATCATAGTCATCCTCTAAATGACTCTATTGCCGATCTGTTGGCAAGTTGACTCTTAGGGAGAATATGACTTATTTTTTGTTTTCATTATGGCAACAAAGTCATACAAAGTTTTGACAGCAAACTTTGAAGAACAAAATGGCTAAGTATGAAAGACATAATAGAATAGAGATATGCAGTCGATCAGAGCACCAACACACATGTGTACAATCAAATTAGGATATGTACATTCATATATAAGATTCATGATATGTGAATATTTTAAGTCCATACACGCATGGTACAAAATAACCATACGAAGAAGTTATAGAAAGATTAAGTGCACTAACAACTCAGAAAATAGAGTATGAAGCCGACTACAATTTTTTATTTAGCGTATAATATTTTATTGTGTAAAGGCCAAGTGCCTATTGTAATAATTTTTTTATTATGTATTAAACATTATTGTAAACACGCTTAAGCCAATTTGTTTGGAAGCATTGTGAATGTTGTTTTTGGGCCGACTAAGGTCTTGTTTTTTGGTCGCATCTATTCAGGCATGAACATATATATATGACAATTAAAGTTGTATTAGAAGTTTCAAAAAAATATGTAGAGAAGAGATATAGAAGAATAGTATGGATATGTTAGCATGAGATAGAGCTCTTTAAGAGATTAAGAGCATCAACGCATAAACGTAACTGATCAGACAATTGTGTCATACACAGCAGTTCACTTTTGGATATAGTGTATATCTATTATCAAGAAGGTGGTAGCCTTCATCTTATTGAGCAGTGAGCTTTGGCAGTGAGCCAACCACCTCTAATAGGGCTTTGTAAAGACTCCTAATAGGTTCATTGTACTTGCATTGTAAAGATTTCTTCTAACAGGGCAAAGGAACCTTAACAAGTTCATTATACTAGTACAATCATTTGTGGGTACTAATTCCCACCGGGGTTTTCCTCTGATCAAGGTTTCCCCGTAAACATATCTGGTGCTATGTGTTACTATGTTATGCTTCATATATTTTCTATTTTATTTATGTTTAAATTGCTAAAATATAATAATTAGTTAAACATTGATTCACCCCCCCCCCCNTTAAACATTGATTCCCCCCCCCCCCCCCTCTTAGTGTTTCTAACAATTGGTATCAGAGCTCTGGTCCTCTGAAAGAAAGTTTAACCACTTGAGGAGATCATGGATTCAACAGAAGCAAAACATCTAAAAAAGAATCTTGAAGCAGCCCTTGAGGATCTTGACAGATCTAAAAAATAAAATGAAGAAGTTAAACTAAAGGTTGATGGCTCTCAAATGCTTATCAAGAAATTGAGAAAAGATTTGAAAGATTTCTCCACAAATGATCTTGGAAAAATGGTCAAAAAGCTAAATGAAGAGAACATGTCTTTGAAAGACAATATTGAAGATCTTAATGAACAACTTACTGACAGCTTAACAGCTATTGAAGAATAGACCAAAGAGAATAAATAATTAGATGATGAACTTATGCAAGCAAACATGAAAATCTTGGAATTAGAAAAAATCAAGAAAAAGATAGAATCTGAATTAACAGAAGAAAAAGACAAGATTGATAAACTACACAAAAGTTCTGATCTAATTCAATCACAACTTTATGTACAAAAGTTAAAAGGTGATACTACTAGTGTTGGATATAGTGTAGCTCAAATTGAAATCAATTCAATGCAACTAAGAAAGAAAGCAGAAGAGACATCTATTGAAGAAAAGAAATATGAGAATCTTGCAGAGGCTAAAATAGAACCACCTAAAGATGAACTCAAGAAAGTTAACAGATTTTGTTATGCTTGTAACAAAGATGGACACTTGGAAAGAGATTGTAAAGAGGTAAGAACTTTTAATGGTTATTGTTACTCTCGTAATAAGTTTGGTCATAGGGCTATTCACTACAAAAAAAGTCAAAGAAATCAGTCACAACAGAACCAAAGAAATATGACTCAATACAATCAGAGAAATCAACCTCAAAGAAACTTTCAGAACGTTACATGTCAGATATCTAATTACAATGGACACATAGCCAAGTAGTACAGCATGATGAATAATAGCATTAGACCTCCTATCATATGTCACTCATGTGGAAAAGCTGGACATATCTCAAGGTTTTGCAGGTCAAGAGCACAAAGACAAGAGAATCCTAAAAAGTCACGATTTGAAGAATCAGGAGAAGTTAAATTTGTACAAGCTAAAGAAGATGCAAATAAAATTTGGGTTGAAGTAAAGAAGGATAATGAAGAGAACAAGGTAGTAGATGCATCCTCAGTGGAATCACCTTCTACTTCTGGTTAGTTGACCCTCATGGTCTTAGGGGGAACTATTCTAGCTCTGAACCCCTACGTGGATGGTATACTCACCTCTGAGTATGCGCCTATGAATTCATACATTTGGTGATGAAATAAGGATGTATGCATATACACATAGTCTGAACTTGAACAGAAGAAAAGATTAAAATTATCTATGTAAACTTCTTTACAGTAATGAGCATTAAATGCAATAATATTTTATATAAGTTTGTAAAAGATCTTCAAAACCCACTTTGCATTCGATATTTAGCATTCAAAGAGAACATGATCATTGAACATCAAAGCACTACAAATTAAGGAATTGGTTGGTTTTTGAATGGATTAAAGATTGAAATGAAACCCTAGCAGTCGTGTCATTTTAGAATTGTCATGAAACCCTATTTAATCAAGTAACAAGTAAGTATGGAAACCCCTTTTGTATTTGACATTGCTGAAAGGAAAAGATTCATGTTCAAGAAGCATCCATTCAAGTCCATATTAGATGATGTTGAAGGATCATTTTCTAAGACTCCACTAGGAGTTGTACATGTAGAAGACATTCACGCATATATATATATATATATTGCAAGAAGGAAACATTTGGTGACAATAGCATTGCTACTCTTATGTCTTCAATGATGAAACCAGATTATTCATTCAAAGATGAATTCGTGCATCTCACTGATAACCCTATCTTTGAGTATTCTAATGCGCATGAGTTCTATGAGGCATAATGGGTTAAAATCCTACTGAGCAGGATACATGATGACCTATATATTGGATTGGTGAAGTTCATGTCCGCATTACTGCAGACCTAATTCATGATATGACTGGACTTCCTAAGACTGGACTAGTCCTTCCCACTGGTAAGGATGTTAAGAAGCAGGTTGAACAAGCATGCTTATCTAGGAGTGATATGCGTGGAATGGCTGTTGATCCCATTGAGGTAGATGACATCAAATTGGTCACTATGATACTAGGTTATAAGTTCCAGCATGAAAACAGACTGAATAGTGTATCTGTAGCAACTGTTCTGGCAGCAATAAAAATGGTGAAGGATAATACACAGTACAATCTATGTGAAATATTGTGTGCACAACTGATTGACAACATTAGAGTTGTAAAGCATGACAAGAGAAAAATATTCAGATTTGGCTCTTTGATCATCTATCTCTACTTCCACATTGTTGGTAAAGTTTCCAATCTTTACCTAAACAAGAGTAAATCCACTATGTCTCAGATATCACTAAATGCTACATCAGAAAGCAACATGAAAGATTTTATGGAAATGGAGATTAAAACATTCAAGATCAAGATGCAAAAAAGGTTCAGGATACTGGAGAAGATAGTTGATAAGTACAAAGACACCATATCCTTTATGGTGGAAACTGACTGCACATGCATGGAGGCAGTTGAACCAAGAACAAAATGGATTCATCCACTTGGCTATGAAGTTGAAGAAAAAGTTTTGGAAGGGTATGCACAAGTTCTCCTATCTGCGCCCAAGGATCCTAATGAACCTAGATGGGGTACTTACAGAGAAAAGATAAATCAAGTTGATTATGTCTTGTACAGTGTAGACAACAAAAGGAAGGCATCAAGGATTACATCCAATATCCTAAAATTTCATGGGGTCACACAAGAAGACCTAGACAAAGCTAGGGAAGCTAAGATAGAAAAAGAACTCGAGAAAACTTCTGCAAAAGTGAAAATTGATAAATCTGATGATATGCCCAAAAAGAAGAAGAATAAATCTGATGAAGGTACATCTGCACCATCAAATGCCATTGATCTAGAATCCTCTCCACCTTCTGTACCCAGTAAGATGAATAGAAGGAAGAAGCAAGTTCCTACAAGTCACTCATCCTCAAGGACCACAAGGAGCAAGGTAAAGAACACTCAAGCCCCTCCTGAGGTAGGATTCAGACCTAGTCTAATAGTCCTTAAGAACAGAATTGTTAATGAAGGAAGACTAGAATCCATCAAGAATGTCTATGACAAATACCAAGAAATAGACAAATCAAAAATTTATTCTATGATCATCTCTCAGATGATTAAGTTTAAGAGGACAGTATTGGAACTTAAAATAGTCATACGAGACAAGGTATGGAACATACTTGATGTATTTAAAAGGAAAGAAATTGAAGAGGATATGAGGATAAGAGAAGAAACATTAGATAGTCTCCTCCATGTTTTCTCACATGATGAGAAAGCCATTCTATTGGATTTAGTAAAACCTCATCTCAGAACCAAAATAAGAGTTCTCCATATCATGAACAAAGAATATTAACTGGTTGGTGAAGAGACTCAGAAAGAATTTGAGCGGGTATTTCTGGATAGACACATGTATCCATCAATGACGCCTATAGCAAAAGTAACTCTAGCTCCTCCCAAACAGAACAAAGAACCAGTTATTCAAAATGTGCCTATGACAGGTCCACAGGATTCAGCGCCCACTATTTCAATAGCTTCTGATACAGCCAAAGATTCAGAAGAAACTATTGTGATTGATGATGTTAAAATATCCATGACCACTTCTAACAATGACATGGACAAAGTTGAACAAGCATTTGTCAACACTAAAAAGACAGAAAATGTATGCATTGATAACACATCCTTATAGCAAGATGAAGTTCCCTCTAAAGATTCAACAAATTTGAATAATGAGGAAGACAATCAAACTAATGAAACACCAGCTATGGGGATCCCTGTGAAGAGTGAATAAGTGGATGCTAGTCAAAATGTAATACATACTCCATCCATCAAACCATCATTGTTGTCAAGCTTGACCCCTGATTCAGTAAATCTAGATGCTTGGGAAGAAGAAGATTTGATTAAGATCAGTGTGCTAGCCATGGAGAAAGCCAAAGAAAAACAAGTCATGAGAAACCCTCTCTTTCTAGAGATAGCGAATGTAATATCCATTCATGTTTTTCTTTTTAGTTTAGGATGTTGTACTCTTTTAGGCATTGGTTTCAGTTGTTTGGCTGAATTCTTTTAGGCCACATTTCATGTGGGCTGATATTATTTCATTTGATGATGATACTTGTTTATGATGTTATGATTTCACCTTATGCATAGGTAGATGTGATGATGTTATCATGTTGATTATTATTTGTCAATTTCAGATTATGATATACTTACCCCATACTCGCATGTGTATGGTTGTCTTATATGTGAATGTACTTGTTGATGTGTTGTTGTGGTAGAGGACAAAGACGTAGTTACTTTCTTCGGCGAGATCCACACGTTCGACCAATCCCTATCATTGATTGTGATATTATATTATGCATGTACATGTGTGTTCTTTTGATGACAGGATTGCAGGTATAGGGCATCGTCTTCCTTGAATTGGCAGGAGTGAGCATGCCCATAAATATTCATCTCAATGGTAAAGAGGGGAGGTAACATATAGATCCAAAACCCTACCCTAAGCCTAATCATCCTAATGTAGGATGAGTTTCAGTATGACTACCTTATCCAGATTTGTCTAGGATGACAGAATTCGAATACCCTCTCATGTGTTTGTGTGTGTATTGCTTGATTATGTTTTCAGGTGATTTTTGGATTGTTGAGTGATTTTCCATGTTTAATGAATTAATGGATTATAGTTGAATTAATGATTTAATTTATATCCTAAGTTTATTTTAAATAATTAATTAAATTGAAATATTTGGATATTATGATTTAATTAAATATTTAATTGAAAACTATATTGTATGAGCTTATATGATTAATTAAATAATTTAAATATTTGGTTGCATGCATTATTGTGACATAAATATTTAATCTATTTAATTAAATATTTTATTAATTACATGTGCATAATTGTGTTGAAAAAGTATTTCAAATTGAAAATATCTTAACTTGTAATTAGGAGTCTAATTTGAGTTGTGGCAATAAAGGATATTTTATTTTAATTAAATTGGATTTACTTTCAATTTTCAAGTTGAGTTAAACAAGGGATTAACTTGGGAGTTGTCATTCACCTTTGCATGTTTTGGGGAATTTGAATCTCTTTAGGGGGAATGGGTCATTCATTCTCTCATAACAGGTTTTTTTGGGGAATTGGAGAGCTCTTGGTAATTTGGGGTTTTTGAAGAATTGTGGATTGTTGTGGATCGTGGTTGCTTCAAAGTTTCAGGGCTTTCTATTGCTTGTGTGTGTGTGTGTGTTCGGATCTACATTGTGCCAGATCCGTGGTTGAATTGGGCTTGAGGGTTTCAGATCTACATTCATTCTCTAAGCTACATTCTTCCGTTTCTTGCATTGGATGAAAGGTAGGTTTCATTTGCCTTGTATGGATTCGATTTCGTAGATCAGAGGTTTTCAGTGATGTTTTAGTGCATGTTCCTTAAATTTGGTCTTTAAATAGTTTATGGATGTTTTCTATGTTTTCGGGTGTCTCTAGAAACCCTTGATCTCTATTTCTATCATTTTTTGTAACCTTAGCATTGTAGGGTTGTGCTGTCGAAATTTCGGGAAGAAATTCCCTCTAGATCCCTTAGAAAATGAAAAAATTAAACCCTTTATATAGTTGGTACTATAGGAGGAAATTAAATTCATAATTAATGGAGGTTTCATTGTTTTTCAGAGTTTTGGAGGAGCTCGGATTTATTATTTATGTAATTATACATTTCCTGTTATAATACAGACTTGCTATCAAAATTTCGTACTTAAGCCTCCTATTAAACTCCTATAAATTGAAAAATCAACCTGCCACATAGTTTATACTATAGAGGAGAAATAAATAATCTCCTCCTTTAGAAAATCCCCTTGAAAATTAAATCAAGAGGAAAAAACCACCTCTCTAGATTTAATATAGTATGGTGTAAATCCTAAGGTTCAAAAAAAAATTGCCCAGAAAGGACAAAACACTAAAAGACGAAAATGAGTTGCAAAGAAAAGAAAGGAAAAAAAAAAAGAATTTCCTTTATTATTTTCCGTAATCCAAAATTGTTAAATTAATTTTTTTTTTTTTAAATATTAAAAAAAAATAACTGTAAGAAAAAAAAACACAGTTGTTAGTTTCGTGTAAAAGAATTTTTTTTTTTAAAAATTAAATTGACTTAGGGGGAGGTGGGACCCCATCCCCACCATCCCCCAAGGCCTGCGCCACCTATCCAAGGTGGGCGGCATGTCCCCTCTAAGGGACCATGCGCTGCAGGCGCAGGGGGAGGTACCCCCGCGGGCCCCCACCACATGCGCATATTGCACGGGGGGGTGAGCTGTGCGGGCCCCCCCATGAGGTAAGGATTTTAGTTTTAATTAAATTTTGTTTAAATTAATTTAATTTAAAGTTAATTAATATTTAGTTTAGTTTAATCAGTTTTTAAATTAGTTTAATTATATTTAATTTAATTAAAAAAAAATTTTAAGAATAAATTTATTAAATTAGTTTAATATATATATATATATATAAATGTATTTGTTAATTAACCTGTTTTAATTAATAGTTTTAATTTAATGTACATTAATTGTTAATGGTATTTTGATATATGAGTTATTAATTAAATTAATCTCTCTTGTATTATTGATTAATTTTAAATTGATACACTGATTATTAAATACAATTAATCTATCAATAGGTGTTATTAATTATTTGAGTTGAATATGCAATTGCTTAGATAAGATATTCAAGATTGTTTTAATTGCGTAGTTATGAAGTAACTTGGGACTTTAGAATTGAGCATAATAATTTGATTTAATTAATGGTTATTTTGATTAGATTATTTAAACACTAGAGGTAGCTTTAAATGGGTTTAATTTAAATAACATTATTCACTCAAGGTGGAGCTATGAACTTGATTTCTTGAATGAAAATTATATTTGAGCCAACCGTAACTGATTACATGTTTATAGATCATTTTTCAGTCGTATAAGACGTTTTGTTTTCTATACATCTGTATGGTTCTTGTGCTTGTATATGTTGTTATTTGGGGGGGTTAGACGACCTAGGATGTATACAGAGGCTAGGGGGTGTAATTTATATTTATGTTACTTTGTGACATGTGTGCTCTATGCTATTACCCTAAACTGATCATGATGACCCTTTCGATTATGTACCTGTATGTGTACCTATGTGTGACTATTCCTGTTGTGTGGGATACTGATTTGGTTTGCACTAGGGTTGTGACCTATGCTAGATTTGTTAGGATCTTTGAGCCTAGGGTAGGTTACCTAGATGTGTAGTAGGAGGTGGCTTGCAATAAGTTCCGTGTCCGTAAGAGACTACTGGGCTGCTTATTGTAGAGTTTCTTAATAAGTGATAACTAAAGACATATTTGGGATATTAAAATGAATTAATAAGATGTGCCCTCACCCATGCTTGAGTGCTAGTATAGGCTAAGA
>MU223392.1:293743-306855 GCA_018584345.1 Thuja plicata
TAAGATGTGCCCTCACCCATGCTTGAGTGCTAGTATAGGCTAAGATGGTTTGGAGAAGATGTTAGTTGCCCTGCGAGGTATCTGACATAGTTAGTGGGCCTTGTCAATATGAGAGGACATTAGCTCCATGTATGGTCACTTGGGTGCCAAAATCTGTTGTGATTATCTGGGCTGAACTTAAGGGTAGACCTACATGATGACACCTTCCTTTACACATGCTAGATTTCCTACGTTGTTAGTTGCCTCTGGATTAGTGATTCTTACCTTTTGTGATGATTAGTACACCGGATTAGAGAGCTGTCAAGATCCTTTGCTTAGTGGTTATACCTTGTTGGTTTTGGATATCCGATTGGGATCTGTTGTTATCTCCTCAGCACGGTGGGGTGGACCTTTGTAGTTCCACATGGACGGGTGGTAGTGATTCTTTATTCATTGAGATTCGACGTCCTTGTACCAGGTGCTTGATGGTTTCTTTGCAGATGATCTCTTTATGTTCCTTCATCATTTATTATGTAATTTCATTATTTTAATCTTGTATTAGTGTATTGCATCTGATACCTAATCTGGAAATTGTAATAGTAAGTAGTTTAGAGTGATTACTACATACCCTGCGACATGTGCAGTGGATGTGAGTTATGATGGTTTCATGGTTATCCATGAGGTTTGTAATTATGGTTATGTAAGTTGTACTTGTTATGTTTAATTAGATGGAATCTTTTGTTATATTATTAGTTGTGTATTGTTTTAAGTAATTCAACGTCATGGGACCCTTGAGTCGTGTAATCTATGTGAGTGTAAGACATGTGTATAAATGGTAATTGCTTCTGCATGATTGTAAGTTTCTTTATGTTAACTTTAAAAAAAAAATTATTCAGTACACATAGTGACATGTTTAGGTTAATCTCTCTTGGGTTCCCTGGCAGGGCATTACAGTGAACATCCTAAATGACTTTGTGCCAGCAGATAAGAAAATGGCTAAGATTCAGTTAGTT
Organism: Thuja plicata; assembly: GCA_018584345.1. Taxonomy (NCBI): domain Eukaryota; kingdom Viridiplantae; phylum Streptophyta; class Pinopsida; order Cupressales; family Cupressaceae; genus Thuja; species Thuja plicata. The sequence goes on from MU223392.1 coordinate 294,736, forward strand.
GATCATGTTGACAGCATCTTGACAAGCTTCAAATCACATTTCACAAGTTTAGTAGACTCTGCTACTAAAATTGTAGAATTTGAGTACAAGAAGGGAATATTAGATGAATTGACAGAGAATTTCTCTTTAGATCTAAACTCATTGAATATTGGTCAAGCAATATTGAAAGAAATAGAAGCTAAAGGCAGAAATGTAATAGCAAACTGCATGGACAGAGTGAAATTCACCTCAGAGCACATCAAAAATATTGAGGAAGCTGACATCTTGGTTGAAAGTGTTAGAAAATCAATTGAAACATCCTCGCAAGATATTAATGTATGCAAAAATATCTATCAAGGGCAGTTAGACAAGATTGAAAAGGCTAAGTTGGAGATCAACAAAATATGAACCAGGCAGACTCAACTAAGAAATGCACTTGCGCCCTCATTAGTTGTTCTAAATGAGAACATAAAATAGATAGATGTAACCATTGCTACATATGATCAAGGACCTATCATGGATCTAACAAAGATGGAGAAGCTTACATATGCCTTGTGCGCCCATCTTCAGACAATTGATGCACTGAAGGCATTCTAGAAACAAGAGATCAAAAATCTACAGATTGCTTATCCAAATGTATATTTAGAGTAAGTACTCAAGGACTTACAAGTTTGACACCTTTTTCATTAATGTCAAAGGGAGAGTAATGTATATAAGGATTATGTGTATATGCTATATATAGAATTTGAATAAAAAGGATGATATACAGTTTTTTGGGTGTTAGTCAAAGTTTGAGTAACTTGGCCACATTCCTTTGTTGCCATTAATGAAAAAGGAGGATATTGTTGGAAAGTTGACTCTCAGTGAGAATATGACTTATTTTTTATTTTCATTATGGAAACAAAGTCATACAAAGTTTTGACAGCAAACTTTGAAGAACAAAATGGCTAAGTATGAATGACAAAATAGAACAGAGATATGCAGTTGATTAGAGAACTAGCGCACGTGTGTACGATAAAATTTGGCTATACGCATTCATATATAAGATCCATGATATGTGAATATGTTAAGTCTATATATGCATGGTACGGAATAACCGTACGGAGAAGTTACAGAAAGATTAAGCGCACTAACAGCTCATAAAATAGAGTATGAAGCCGACTACCATTTTTGATTTAGCATATAACATTTTGTTGTGTAAAGGCCAAGCGCCTATTGTAATAATTTTTTTATTATGTATTAAACATTATTGTAAACACACTTAAGCCAATTTGTTTGGAAGCATTGTGAATGTTATTTTTGGGCCGACTAAGGTCTTGTTTTTTGGTCGTGTCTATTCAGGCATGAATATATATATATATATATATATATATATGACAAGTAAAGTTGTATTAGAAGTGTCAAAAAAATATGCAGAGAAGAGATATAGAAGAATAGTATGGAGATGTTAGCATGAGATAGAGCTCTTTAAGAGATTAAGAGCATCAGCCCATAAATAGAACTGAACAGAAAATTGTGTCATATACAGCAGTTCACTTTTGGATATAGTGTATATCTATTATCAAGAAGGTTGTAGCCTTCATCTTATTGAGAAGTGAGCTCTAGCAGTGAGCCAACCACCTCTAATAGGGTTTTGTAAATACTCCTAACAGGGTCATTGTACTTGCATTGTAAAGACTACTTCTAATAGGGTAAAGGAACCTTAACAAGTTCATTATACTAGTACAATTATTGTGGGTACTAATTCCCACTAGGGTTTTCCTCTGATCAAGGTTTCCCCGTAAACATATTTGGTGTTATGTGTTATTATGTTATGATTCATATATTTTCTATTTGATTTATGTTCAAATTGCTGAAATAGAATAATTAGTTAAACACTGATTCACCCCCACCCCTCTCAGTGTTTCCAGCAAGATCTACAATAGACAAGACCAAAACACCCTTGACGTCTTAATCTATGTGATTTAGAAAGAAAAATGGAGGCAACTTGATAACAATACAACAATACTAAACTTTCATTCATAAAGCTAACTATTACAATGGATGCCCTTCTCTGAAACCAAAAAGAGATCAAGAACACCCTATATATAGAGAAAATGAAGAATATTTACAGAGGAACCACACTTGGAACATACCTTCAGAACAAAGGAAAATGGAACCCTCTTCGGAACCTCCTTGTGCTACAAAAAAATTGGAATCTTTACAAAAGAGAAAAGAAAGGAATATATAGAAGAAGGAAACACTAGATTGATATCCTTTTGACACATGTTCTCCTATGAAATCTGATTTGCATCAACTCTCTTTCTCCAACTGACTGATCTTTCTTTAAAAGATCCCAAAAAAAATTTAATCTACATCACCACGTGTCTGAAAACATTAACTCAGCTAGTAAATACAGATCCACCAACAATCTGATCAAAATATATGCCCTTGCGACCAAAATGAATATCCATATGTTTGGAAACCCTTTACGAAGGTTTGAATATTCAAATGTATGTTTCAACGGTCACACTTGGTGTGGAAATCCTATCAACATCCTAGATTAAATCTAACAAAACATGTTTAAACATGGTCATTGATCTTCCCTTTACTGGTGCCTCCACATAGCAATTTGGTCCCACTTGACTTTCTGGACACGCGTCAACTAGGCATGAACCCGCAATGAATAACCTCCATACATCTTTGTATAGTAGTATCATACCAATCATTATATTTTATTTAATCTTACTATCCTTTACCTCTTTAGAATCTTGGACCCATGATCTAATGTGGACACATGTCACAAAGGGCATGAATCCATGAATAATAAATAGTAGGCATATTTTGATTAAGGAATCACGCATACCATTAGATCAAATCTGATCTACCCACCCTTTATCCACTGGCCCCACTTAGGCAAGATCTCTGGGTAGACACCTGTCAACATGGCATGATCTTGCGGTGGATAAAAACATGCATCTTTGGATCAAGGCATCATGCCTACTGTCAGAACAAAAGAAAATTGTTTAACGCTTTACTTTCCCTAAGCCCGGCCACTTTCCATGTGTCACAAAGGTGTGATTTCTTGAAGAATAAACTATGTATATCTTTTGATCCTGGAATCATGTCAACTGTTTGATCAATTTAGATCTTAGCTGACTTTATCTTGCCACTAGCCTTGGAAATGTTGACCCCACAATTTACAAAGGGACACTTGGCACCTAGGTGTGATTCCTTGAAGGGTAAACATCGGACACTTTGCAATCAAGGCATTATGCCTACCGTCAGATTGAATCAAACTTGCTTGACATCTTGCAGTAAATAAAATACTGTAGTGACATTAAAACATAGGAAATATTAAAACAAGCCCCGCTAGGACTTAAGACATTTAAAACGTAGGCCTTGTGCATGATGAATTAAAACAGATGGGATAAAGTGACTTAAGTGGCCCAAAAAGGTAATGCAAGATCATAAAAGGCATAATGAACCTAACGTTTAACCATCATGGAAGCTAGGGTGTAAGGAAATGGCCTGGAAAATAGCAGAACAAGGCAGGAACTAGCACCATGGTAACCAAAAATTTTCATTCCTAATAGTGGCTCTGACTGAGGAAGGTTGATTGAAAGATCAACACTAGATTCTAGATCTCTGGGAAAAGTGGACCAAGGAAAAAAAACAAAACCCTACAGAAAAAACAAAAGAATATGTACAAACATACATTACTGCTTAGCAGAGTCAACTTATCTCTGTCCCTTTATTTCCCTGATTTGAAGGAATCAAACTAGGCTTGATGGCCCCATGCCATCAAAAAACTTATGATTCACAGATTGCCTTTGTCAAACATATGATTCTGATCACCCAGCAACATGACCAATCTAATAAAATCATTGAACAACACCCCGATTAAACAAGAAAAACTTGGCAAGATTCAACATTCTTCCATTCTGAACCTTAGTTTCACTTTGTGAAAACAAGGGTAACATGAAACAATTAAAAACATAGTCCTTATAAGGGACTTTATCATCTAGCATCTCAAACACTAAGTTATAAGGCAAGCTAACATCAGGTCTATCAAAACACTCTCCAAAATTTAGCCCACTACAAAATTCTTGAAAATACTTGTCATTCTAGACCAAATTTACCATGTCAGCATACTTCATATCCCACACGTGGAAAAGGGAACATATCTCTAGTTGAAGAAAACTTCCTAGTATATCTTTCCAACTTTGACCTACCTCCACAAGAAACAAATCAAATTGTGGTCCAAATAAGTCAGCATGAGGCTTTCCTTCAATATCTTTATCTTGACCCAACTTAGTGTTGCATAAAACATTATCAACAACCCCTATTTGTTCACTATAAAATAAAATTTCCATATTTGTGTCAACCACATCAAAACAATTAGTACTCAAATAAAATCTGAATGCATCCATTTCCAATTTAAAAAAGTGGTCACCTCTTGTATCTATAACACAAGAAATATCTTGTTGGAAGCTTCCATAAACTGGTTCATACAAGTCAGACAGTGACCCACCATTAGCAATTTCATAGTCATTTTATTGGTCCAAAGGATCCACAATTTTAGATTCATGACTGAGACCATCTTCCATATTATTAAGATTATTAATGGAATCACCATAAATAGAATCACTATCCATCTGATGAGTTGGCATAAGGTTGTCTAAAATTGGAAACTCACATATTGAAATATTTTTACAAATATTTTGAGCTACCATAGTTTCATATTCTGGTTCATATAGCCCTCCTTCCCCTTAGGATCAACAACCTCACATGGAAAATCATAGGATGCAAACATACAAACTAAACTATCAGTATTATTACCATTGTTGCAATTTTGTTCAAACTGAAAAGCATGTGTATCTTAATCAGCACACCTAAGCCTTTTACTTGAATTATAATCACCACAAGGTTTCCCCTGATTTTTCTTTGGTGGAAACTCCATGTATGAGCATTCCTTCTCCAACATCTCTATGTTAGCATCATCACTATCTATTAGGAATAGTCCCAAGAGATAACTGAGGGGGGGGTGAATTAGTTATCTACCAGTTTTAATTCTTTTCTCCAATTAAGTACAGAATAACATAATGCATAAATACAACAAGATAACACAGAATTGAACACCACAATTTTGGTTAAGGGGAAACCAAAATAGGTAAAAAACTTGGTAGGAATTAGCACCCACAAAGAACTGTACTAGAGTATAATGATCCCTGTTAGAAGATCTTACAACCCTGTTAGGAGTTGATCTTTACAATGCAATAAGTACAGTGACCTGGTTAAGGGTCAGACCCTGTTAGGAGTCTTTTACAAATAACCCTGTTAGGGGTGAGGACACACTATCCAATAGCACACTGCTAAAGTGATGAAGGTTGCAACCTTCTGCAAACTAGATATACACTATATCTAATAATTGAACTATTTAAATAGACCTGATGTCTTGATCAGTTCTAGTGAATTGTATGCACTCTCTGCTTATTCACATAGATCTTTAACTGATGAATGAACTAGCTTTACTGTCCCAAAACAACTAGCATTCTACTCTATTCTTTAAGTGATCACAAATGAACTTCTATATGTATCTTCTTCAAAGGATATGATCACGTCGGCTATAGGAATCCCTTCAATACTTTTCTTGTTGGCTAAACTAAGCATGCAACATATTTAGAATGACGCAACTCAAAATGAATAGACGCGTCACTTTGCATAGTCGGCTCCACCAAAATTACCCAAATGTCACACTTCGGATGAAACATGTTTAGCCCCTTTGGTTAATCATCTTTGACTCATAACTAAACATGAATCTGAACACGCATATCCCATAGATAGGTGCAACTAAAGAATCAATAAGATTATTATCGGCTTTCTAAAAATAATCCTCTAAAACTATGGCTGGTAAACAGATCAACATAACTCAAATGTAACTAAACTTCTAAATCTGCATGTATGAACATGGTATAATAACTATTTATGAAACATAAAAACAACCGCGCAAGGCTACAACATATCCATACTGAAAAGTGAATACAGTACACTGTTGTATACTATATATTATCATCAATGACAAACATATAGTCAACTATTTGCACAAAGGAAAATCTCCAACAATCTCCCCCTTTGACATTGATGGAAACATATGATATTAAAAACACCATCAATCTAAAAGTATCTTCTTTCTTTTTACAATCTTCTCAATATCCTCATCAAAGGTTCCTCTTAATTGCTGCATCTCCTTTGACTGTGTTTTATTTTCATGACTATATACTCCCCTAGAGTATATGTTCCCCCTTACTATATACTCCCCCTTTGACATCAATGGAAAAGGATGCCAAATACAAATAAGCACAGGTACTACTCCAGAACTAGAGTAGTCAACCATTCATCAGTCACCAAGGACTGATGCATTTTCTATGAGTTCTAATCAGACTCAGGAAAGGGAATTACTCCCAGCTTCTTCCTGAGATACTCAAAAGTATCTTTTGATAAAGGTTTCGTAAATATGTCTGCCAACTGATCTTTGGTGCTCACATAATCCAAATTCACTTCTCTTTCTGCAACTTTTTCTCTTAGAAAATAATATTTTATTTCTATGTGTTTTGTCTTTGCATGCATCACAGGTTTCTTTGACATATTAATAGTTTTAGTTTTGTCACAATGAATGACAATAGGATAATTAATCTGAATTCCAAAGTCTTTATTCATATGTTTGATCCAAACAATTGTTGAACAATTCAATGCGGCTGCTACATACTCATCTTCTATTGTTGACTAAGAAATATAGTTCTGCTTCTTGCTTGTCCAAGTAACCAACCTATCTCCAAGAAATAATGCTCCTCCTGAGGTAGTCTTTCTTTCATCAACACAACCTTCCCAATCTGCATCTGTGTACACATGAAGTTCTATATTTTCTGAATTAGGATACTATAAACCATAGTCTATAGTTCCCTTTAAATATCTGAATATTCTTTTTATTTCCATTAAGTGATTCTATTTTAGTTTAGCTGCAAATCTCCCAACAATGCCAACTGCAATAGAAATATCTGGTCTAGATTGAGTGAGATATACGAGTTTTCCAATCATGGACTTGTAAAGTGTTTTGTCAACTATTGTGGAGTCATCATTTTTAGAAATCTTGCTTCTTGTTATCATAGGAGTGCTTACTAGCTTGCAATCTTCCATCTTGAATGTCTTCAATATCTCCTTCACATATTTAGACTGATTTATGAATATAAGGTTCTATCTATCTGCTTTACATTTAATCCCAAAAAGTATTTTATAGGTGCAATCATGCTCATTTCAAATTCTCTCTACATCTCTTTGGAAAATTTTGCCCTAAGCTTGTCATTACCTCCAAAAATAATGTCATCAACAAAGATAGAAACAAGTAATAGTCCTTCAGGTGTCTCTGTTATGAATAAGTTTCAATCTGCTACTCCCCTTTTGATTCCAATCTTCGTCAAGTAGCCATCAAGTCTCTCATACCATTCTCTTGGGGCCTGTTTAATTCCATAGAGGGATTTCTTTAGTCTGCATACCATGTCTGGTTTGTCTAATAATTTAAATCCTTCAGGCTGCTCTATGTAGACTTCTTCCTTCAAATCACTATTCAGAAATGTTGACTTAACATCCATATGATATACTTTAAATTTTTTGAATGTTTCATACGATAAAAACAACTTAATAGCTTACAGTCTGCTCACAGGGGAAAATGTATCAAAGTTGTCAATTCCATCTCTCTGAGCATATCCTTTACATACCAATCTTGCTTTGTTTCTTATCACTGTATCATCTTCATTCATTTTATTTCTGAATATCCACTTAGTTCCAATCACATTTTTGTCACAAGGTCTACAATTCCCATGTGTCATTCTTAATTATCTGATCTAATTCTTCTTGCATTGCATTTTTCCAATCTGAATCATTACACGCATCTTCAACAGTTAAGGGTTCAATCTATGAAAGTAAACATACCTCTTCATCAATGGTTGAACCTTTTTCTCTAGATCTTGTCAAACCTTTACTGCTCTGATCTCCAATGATATCTTCTTTTGAATGGTATCTAGATGTATATTTTGAAATTTTAGGTATGACACTCTCACATGTAATATGTGATTCTTCTTCACTTGGTTTAGGTTTATTGCATGATACATCAATACAACCAAAAATAATTGTATCTTTATTGATAGGTCTAGGTTCATCTTCAATCATAGGTGCATAATCATAATATCTCTCTTGAATCATGAACTTCTCATCAATTTTTACATGTGCACTTTCAATTATTTTCTTCAACCTTAAATTAAAACATTTGTAAGCTTTTCTCTTAGTAGAGTAACCAAGAAAAATACCTTCATCACTTCTAGCATCAAACTTACCAACACCATCATCTTTCTTTATGTAGCACTTGCTTCCAAAGATTTTGAAGTATTTTACAGTAGGTACATTACCAAACCAAAGTTCATAAGGTATTTTGTCTGTGTTTGGCCTTAGTTGAATTCTGTTGATAGTAGAGACTGTTGTATTGACTACTTCTCTCCAATAGGTGTGTGCAACTTTTCCTTCAATCATGATAGTGCGTGTTGTGTCAAGTATTATCTTGTTTCTTCTTTTTTTAATTCCATTTTGTTGAGGTTTTCTGGGTGCACCTAGTTGTCTTTTTATCCCATGTTCTTTGCAGTACTCAAGAAACTTGTCAGAGGTGAATTCTCCTCCTCTATCAAATCTCAAACATTTTATCTTTAATCTAGACTCATTTTCAACTTTAGCTTTGAATATTTTTAACTTCTCAAAAGCTTCAGATTTATCTTTCAAGAATCTGACCCACATCATTCTAGAGAAATTATCAACAAACAAAATGAAATACCTTTCACCATAGTATGATCTTGTTTGAGTAGGTCCACATAAGTTTGTATGCACTAGATCTAATTTGTTCTCTGTAGAGTTTTGTTTGCTTCTGAATGAATTCCTCACATGCTTTCCCATCACTAATTCCCTGCACATAGTACCAACTGGTCTTGCAATCCTAGGAAGGTCTCTTACTACCTTTACATTGCTTATCTTTACTATGTTTTCAAAATTGATATGACAAAGTCTTTTGTGCCATAACCAATTGTCATCCACTTTTGCAGAAAAAAAAATTACTTCAGAGTTGAGCTGAAAAGCATTACCTTTGGTCTTTGAACCTGATGCTATCATGTCTCCTTCTTTGTTGTTAATAATGCACTTGGTTTTTTTGAATTCCAATTGATATCCTTTATCGAGCAACTGTCCAACACTTAGTAAGTTAGGATGTAAACCATCAACATATAGAACATCATCTATCTTGTTCTTTCCATCTAAGGTGATGGATCCTCTGCTTATGATAGGTTTGGGAGTGTTATCCACAAATATAAACATGCCACCTTTGTACTTATCTAGATGTACAAATCTATCTTTGTCTCCTGTCATGTGACGTGAACACCCGATGTCTATGATCCAGTCTTTTCTGATGTCTGCTTGTGAAACTAAATCCAATTCTTGTGTTTTCTTTTCATCTTCAATTTCCATTTCATCAATCATTTTTTCAATATCTTTAATTGCAATGAATCCAATTTCATCTTCTCCTGAATCATCATCAGTCACACCATCTTCAACATAATAGTATCCTTAGTATATTTGGGATTGTAATCTGATCTGAACTTCTTGACTCTTGTAGGACACTTGGATTCAAAATGGCCAACATTGTTACATGAAAAACATTTAAATGGTAGTTGTCCTTCATATTTTCCTTTGCCTTTCCTTTCTTTCTTAGCAATCATAGCAATGATTTCTTCTAGTTCTGTATCAACTTCTTCTTTCTCAATATTACTAGAGATGCTCAAAGATTTCTTACCATGGATGGAGGCTTTGAAAGTTATTTCAATTTTAGGTTCTATCTTCAAACTTGATATCTCAAATGCTGATATTTTTATAATCAAGGTTTCTCTTTTTAAGTCCTTTGAAAATTGCATGGTTTCATCCAAGATGTTTATCTTCCTTTCATAATCTATTGTCAATGTAGTCATTAATTTTTCCATTATGTCTTCCTCTAAAATTTCTCCACCATTGTTTTTGATTCCTAAAACTGCTTCATTAATCCTCTGATTGTAAGCTCTAATGTTTTCTTCAGGTAGCATCTCTAAATTGTTGTATCTTTTCTTCCATGTCTTTCTATGCGTATTCTTGGCTTGGATGTCTCCTTCAAACATATCTTCTAGGTATTTCCATATTTAATAGGCTTTATTTTCTTTCTTAATCTCATAAAATTCACTGTCAGATAAGGCACTAATTAGGGCTTCTTTGGCAATTGTATTTTGGGTGAATACTTCCTTTTGTTTAACAATAGAATCTTCTTTTGCAAGATATTTCAAAGTAGGAACATCAATTGCATGAGTAGCAACCTCGTAGATCTCAAAACCAACACACTGTAGATGTGTTATCATTTTCTTCTTCCAGTCAAGATAATTCTCTCCATCAAACTTAGGACTCTCTTTCCTAAAGTACGCTATTTGATCTACCTTAAGCTGCTAGGCTTCCTCTTCAAGGCACTTGGCTCTGATACCAATTGTTAGGAATAGTCCCAACAGATAGCTGAGAGCGGGGGGTGAATCAGTTATCTACCAGTTTTAATTCTTTTCTCCAATTAAGTACAGAATAACATAATGCATAAATACAACAAGATAACACAAAATAGAACACCACAATTTTGGTTACGGGGAAACCAAAATAGGTAAAAACCCCAGTGGGAATTAGCATCCACAAAGAACTATACTAGAGTATAATGATCCATGTTAGAAGATCTTACAACCCTATTAGGAGTTTATCTTTACAGTGAAATAAGTACAATGACTTGGTAAAGGGTCAGACCTTGTTAGGAGTCTTTTACAAATAACCCTATTAGGGGTGAGGACACACTATCCAATAGCACACTGCTAAAATGATGAAGGCTGCAACCTTCTGCAAAATAGATATACACTATATTTGATAATTGAACTGTTTAAATAGACCTGATGTCTTGATTAGTTCCAGTGAATTGTATGCACTCTCTGCTTCTTCACATGGATCTTTAACTGATGAGTGAACTAGCTTTACTATCCCAAAACAACTAGCATTATGCTCTATTCTTTTTATGTCTATTTTCTTATCATTCACACTAAGTGATCACAAATGAATTTCTATATGTATATTCTTCAAAGGATATGATCATGTCAGCTGTAGCAATCCCTTCAATACTTTTATTGTCAGCTAAACTAATCATGCAACATAATTAAAACTGCGCAACTCAAAATGAATAGACGCATCGCCTCACATAGTCGGCTCCACCAAAATTACCCAAATGTCACACTTCAGATGAAACACGTTTAGATCCTTTGGTTAATCATCTTGAATCATAACTAAATATGAATCTAAACACGCATATCCCATAGATAGGTGGAACTGAAGAATCAATAAGATTACTGTCGACTTTATAAAAACAATCCTCTGAAATTGTGGCTGGTAAATAGATCAACATAACTCAACTGTAACTAAACTTCTAAATCTTTGTGTATGAATATGGTATAATAACTATGTCTAAAACATAAAAACAACTGCACAAGGCTCCAACATATCCATACTGAAAAGTGAATATAGTACACTATTGTATACTATATGTTGTCATCAATGACAAACATATAGTCAACTATTTGCACAAAGGAAAATCTCCAACACTATCTAGAATAAAAGAATTCATCATTGTTTTAAACAAATCTATATCTTCGCAATCATTTCCAACACATGATAAATCTCCATCCTCTTCACAAGGCCGCATATAAACCATCACCTTATCTTCAAAAATATCAGGGCCATTCTAGCACCATGAAACCTCTTTCTCAACCAATTCCTCACACGTATCCTTTTGAACATCCCTATGTGACAAAAAACATGGGTTGAGAAACATCATCCTCACTATTAGCATCAACAAAGTCTAATAGAACCTCACCATTTGGGGCTTCAACATCATCATCTGATGAAATACCTACCCACTCTTTACTTTCCACATTTGACTACAAACAACTTGTTTCTACATCCTCATAACTAGAATAACTAGTTTTCATTTTATTAGGTGTGTAACCCATATATATATATATA
>MU223392.1:332840-345122 GCA_018584345.1 Thuja plicata
ATGCTTCCTTTTATATGAAATTAGGGCACAATCTTCCAAGGAGGCCTACATAGGATAATTAAATTCTAATTAAACCCATGCCCCTAGAAAAGGACCTATATTAAATATAATTTAGGAATCAATGCTTTGGAACCCAAAAAAGCCAACCCGGAAGCGGGAAAACTAAATTTTTGATGAGCCCCGACAGCCGACAAGATTCTAGATTTGAAAGGGGGACCCAGGTCAGGGTCAAGGTTGACCCTGACCCAAGGGGTTAGAACCTCTGGAAAATATTCCAGGTGGGGTAGGTGGTGCCCGGAGAGGCCCAATCAGGGTCCTGAACCAGCACAGAAGCATGAGATGATGCAGAAACAAGATGATGATATGGTAGAGGTCAAAAATGTCCCCTAAGGAGGGCTAAATGATCTTAACATGGAAGTGCTTCCATTTTAAGATGATACACATGATGATTAGGATATCTCTCCTTTACCAATGGATTCTCCTACACAAAGTAATTTATTAATAACTAAGACCATTGAAGTTTAAGTAGATAAGAATGATGCTGAAAAAACAATCAAAATTGGAAAGTGTTTGAGTCAAGATGAACTTGATCAATTGGTTTTTCTCTTGCTTGAATATAAAGATATCTTTTCTTGGACATATTTGGATATGTTGGGAATAGATCCCAATATCATTACTCATAATATTTTCCTTAAGCCTAATGCTAAACCTGTGAAACAAAAGATTCGCAAGATGAATCCAGGCATCACTTTACTAGTTAAAGCTGAAATTGAAAAGCTATTAGGTGCTAGATTCATCCTCTCTATTGATTATTCTAAATGGATTTCCAATATTGTGGATTTTTCTAAAGGAGAAAATAATATTAGAATGTGTACTGATTTTTCAAGATTTAAATAAGGCATCCTTAAAAGATGATTTCCCGTTACCTAATATTGACATGATTGTGGATTCAACAGCGGGACATGCTTTATTATCTTTTATGGATGGATTTTTAGGTTATAATCAAATCTTTATTCCTATTGGGGATCAACTTAAGACCGCATTTATTACACCCTGGGGTACATTCTATTGGGTCATGATGCCTTTTAGATTAAGAAATGTGAGAGCAACTTATCAACGTGCCATGACGTTAATTTTTCATGATTACATCCATAAGATTTTGGAAGATTATGTGGATGATATCTTGGAAAAATATATACAAAGAGAGGTTCATGTGTTCATTTTGAGACAAATATAAGAAAGAATTAGGAGTTATAACATGAGATTAAACCCGAAGAAGTGTGTTTTCGTAGTGGACTCTAGAAAATTATTATGATTTATAATCTCCAAGCGAGGCATAGAAGTTGATACTGAAAAGATTGATGCTATTATTAACATGCCTCCTCCTAAGAATATTTCACAACTATGCAGTTTACAAGGAAAAATACAATCTATTCCGCTTTGTTTCTAACCTAGCCGATAGGACTGTTCCTTTTACTTATTTACTCAAAAAAGATACCATTTTTTCTTGGAACCAGGAATGCAAGAAATCCTTTGAGAAATTTAAGGAGCATTTGGCTAATCCTCCTATTTTACAACCTTCTCAATTCAATAAACCCTTTTATCTATATACTTCTTCTACTTCCAATGTTGTGAGTGCATTGTTGACTCAACATGATAGTGAGGGAAAGGAAAGACCAGTATACTATATTATTTGAACCTTGTTGGACTATGAAACACAATATACTCAACTTGAATGACAATGCTTGGCTTTAGTTTATGCTTGTCAAAAACTCCAGCATTACTTGTTAAATGTTGAGGTCAATGTGATTGTTAAATTTGATCCTCTAAAACACCTTTTCTCAAAAATTGATCTCTCTGGCCGGTTGGCAAAATGGGTGATGTTACTTAATTCTTCAATCTCAATTTTATTCTTCAAAAGTCAATTAAAGGAAAAGCTTTAACTGATTATTTAGCTGAAGCTCCTTGTCCTCATTCTAATACAACTGTTACCTCAGTAGAATTTCTAGATGAGAATATATTTGCAATCAAATAAGAAGATGTTTGGGAATTATATTTTGATGGTTCTAGATGCAAGATAGGTTCTAGGGTGGGAATTATCTTGGTCCCTCCTACAAAGAAACTGATCCTTATGTTATATAAACTAACTTTTCCTTGTACTAACAATATTGTGAAGTATGAAGCTCGTATAGCTGGCTTATGAGCAGCTTCATCCCTTCATACTAAAAACTTGGAAATTTACAGGGATTCACAATTAATTATGGAACAAATCAAAGGAGGTTACCAAACTAAGAATGATAAAATTACGCAATATCAAGATTTGGCTCTGGATATTATTTCACAATTTTCTTCCTACACAATTCAAACTTTACCTAGGAAAGATAATCGACACGCAGACGCCATGGCAAGTGCAGATTCTTTAGTTTGTCTTGAGAATAATGATGAAGACTTTCAATTTACTATACACACTCTTAAATTCCCTGCAATCTCTGATAAGGTTACTATTGATTGTTGTAATTTGCATTTAGATGAGTGGTATTCGCATGTTTTTTATTTTTTGAAAGATAATACTTTTCCAGAATCAGTAACAAGAAACATGCATAATCATATTAGAAAGCTTACAGCCCGTTATATCATTTTAGGAGAGATGTTTTACAAATGATCTTATAATGGTTTACTATTATGATGTCTTAGTAAAATTGAAGTACCTATTGCTTTAGCAGAGGCTCATTCTGGTTCTTGTGGATGACATTTTGGTGGGAAATCTTTGGTTAATAAACTCCTTAGAACGGGATACTATTGGCAAACAATGGAGCAAGATGCTTTTACATTTGTTAAAAAGTGTCCTCAATGTCAACAACATGGTAATTTAATTCATGCTCCTCGTGAAATTTGTAATCAAGTTGCTTTGTGGCCTTTTAGCATTTGGGGTTTTGACCTTATTGGAAAAATCTCACCGTCTTCTTCTCAAGGACATACATACATCCTCACGGCTACAGATTACTTCACAAAGTGGGTAGAGGCTATTCCTCTTTGTTCTGCCACTACGGATGTTATCTGTGATTTTATTCTTAATAATATTATAGCACGATTTGGTATTCCTTAAACGATAGTTTTGGATAATGGTACTTCTTTCAAGAATAAAGAAGTCATGAAATTCATGGAGAAATATCATATTCAACACAGATTTTCTACTCTGTATTACCCTCAATCTAATGGTCAAGCCGAAGCATCAAACAAGGTTATTGAACAAATATTAAAGAAAACTATTAACAAACATGCGAAATATTGGCATACACAACTTACTTATGTTTTGTGGGCTTATAGGACTAGTGTTCATACGACCATAGGTACTTCCCCTTATAATATTGTTTATGGCACTGACGCTATCATGCCTTTAGAATTAGAAATACCATCTTTGCGTGTTCCATTTCATGGGATCATTGACAAGGATACTTTCTGGGAACAACGATTATAGGGATTAGAAATGTTAGATGAACAATGGATAAATGCTTTGGAACGTATTAAGGCTTATCACAAATCACTTCAAAAACTGTATAATCACAAGGTGATTGAACAGTCATTCTTGGTAGGTGATTTAGTCTTATATGAAAATCAAAGGAATGTGAATGCTCTACCTAGTGAAAAAGGAAAATTTAGCCCAAATTGACTTGGACATTTTGTGGTAATTGAGGACTTTACTTTAGGTGCTTATAAAATTACTGATATGAATGGTGTCCCTCTTAAGGAACCTATTAATATTATGCATCTCAAATGTTATCATCCCTAATTCATCATTCTTTCTTTATGTAGGTATGTGTTCCTTATAGAATAATTATTTTATAATTTATGTAAATTAGAATGCATTCATACATATTTTCCTTTCCTCTTTCTTTTCTAAAGTTTTATGCATTGATGAAAATATAAGTAATTAACCATAGAACTATTTGTTCAAAACAAAGTCTTCTTCATAAATAAGTTTCTTCTGAGTTTAGTACATATGTGTCATATATGTCATATCTATCAAACTCTATCTCTATGCTCTGAAGGTCGATGGCTCCTAGCTCTCTTTGATCTATGGTGTGAGTCTGAGGATCTCAGAATGGTAATCCATGTCTAGCTCCTTGTGATGCTCATCTCCTAGATACACTCCTGGGCTCTTTGTAGATTGGTTGTCACCTACTCTTCTCTTTCTTTACATAGCATCAGTTCTCGCTGCACACATAGGAAGATATCTACATGTCTTCTGGGATCCCTTTGTCCTATAAGGGACTCTCTCTCTCACTAGCTGGCAGTTGGTAGGATATACATGTATCCTTCAAAACCTTAGATAAAAAACTCCTCTACTCCACTACGCTCGCTACAAAATTTAAATTCAAAACTTCTTTAAATACTCCTTTTAGAAAAACATTTATTCAAGACATTCTAAAAATCAAAATTCCATATATCTTACCTGGATCTCTCGCCTGGGAGTCACCGAAGGATCTAGACGGTGGGGGCATGGAATGACTACCCTCTCCTCACTCACTATGTCTAGGTCTAGGTGGTGGTATCTCTGTGTGCACTCAGGGAGGTCACCGTTATTTCAAGGGTGGAACATAGACTGCATGATCACCGATACCTATGTTTCTGCCTAGGGGCATCCACTTTGCTCTCTCCTCTACTCTCTCCTCTTCTCTCTCATCTTCTCTCTCCTCCTCCATAGGATCTCCCTCAAAGGGATTCTCCTCCTCATTTCCCTAGTCCTCCTCCTCTTCTACTGGTATGTCACCTCCTCGAGGGTTCCTCTCCGAAGGACCTCGATCACCTGTGGGGTAGTCATCATGAAAGATAGGATGGGTCCCCTATAAACTCCAATATCTAATATAATATCTACTAGAACCTAAATAGGATGTACCAGGGTCTACCTCTACACCCTCGGTCTCATCTATCTCACTATCAACAATATCTTCCACCGTAGGTCGGCGTATGGCGTCAGGTCTCTAATAACATCTCGTAGGGTATACATATTGAGGTACTGTCCAGGGAACCCACTGTACTAGACCAAAATTTCTCATCACCCTATCATAGTAGTATGGCATCACAACATGATTTGTAGGATCTTCTAATAGCTTGTGCTACTATGAGTGTCTCAACTGGTGTCGGGTATCCAGCCACTCTATCATCTGACAATAAGGTCTCCATATCACATCTATACCTGGTATGCAGTCAAGGCATACTCTCCAAAAGAGGATATCTCCATAATTCCATACATCTGCTAGTGGATATGCAAAGGCTCTCAATGTGCTCACATCTATCATCGTAGGAACACCCTGTGGTTGTGTACATATGAAATGCTCAAACATCCAAACCTGTAGTAAGGTGCATGCTGTAAGACTCTCCCGTTGATATATCACTAACTGACTCAACTCGTGATAAAGATGAGCCAACATGTTGTGGCCCCATCAGATGATGACCCTGTCACTCTCCATCCTGCGTACAAGATGGGTAAATGGTGCTAAATATATTGTACCCTTTGTGTTGGGTACTACAACCAAAGCAAGTATACATAGCATCACTCTCTGTACCAAAGCTGTCAGACCTCCTAGTATGGATGATAGAGAGATCTGATCTGATTGGATCCTCATCTGTGGTACTCATCCCAAACAATACTCCATATCTACAAAAATCTCAGGAGGACCCCATAGTACTCTTGGTTTGACAGGCTCACCTCGGACCAAAAGCCGTAGGATCCTGTATACATCCTCCATCATGATCATGATCTCTCCTAATGGAATATGGAAGGAACAAGTATCATCATCCCATCTCTCTATCAGGGTTGATATCATGGACTGGTGGAACCTCATCTGCGGTAAGACTACTACCTAGAAAAATACCACATCTCTCAATAATTGTATCTCATCCTGCTATAACTCGGACATGCTCTCTTTGACTAACAATAGTAACCCTCCGAAGGGATGCTCTCACAGACAGACAAGGTCCTGTAAGCACAAACAAGAATCTTATCAGTACTCTATCATCAAATGACTATTGTACCCACTTAACCTAGTCAAGGTTGACCTTTATGGGTCAAGGTCGACCTTTATGGGTCAAGGTCAACCTTTTTGGGTCAGGGTCAACCTTTGTGGGTCAAGGTCAACATTCACCCCAGAAAGGCCTGAACCTTCCTAGTCAAGGTTGACCTTAAAGGGTCAAGGTTGACATAACTGGGTCAGGGTCGAACTTTCTAGGTCAGGGTCAAACTTTCCTATAAAACATGAATTTTTCAATCACAAACATCAAAAATAGGACACCTACCTCAGGCAGTGGCTATCCACTGGCCAGGCACTCTCTTAGGACCTCCATACGGCTCGCTCAAAATTCCTCTCTCCTTGGCATCTTATCTCCTTCTCCAAATGCTAAAAATGGTAAGAATGAGAAGGTGAGTCTTTCTTTCTTTTATTTATAGTGACAAA
This sequence comes from Thuja plicata, assembly GCA_018584345.1. Classification (NCBI taxonomy): domain Eukaryota; kingdom Viridiplantae; phylum Streptophyta; class Pinopsida; order Cupressales; family Cupressaceae; genus Thuja; species Thuja plicata. Next base: position 339,296 of record MU223392.1, read on the forward strand.
ACTAGGGTTTTATTAGGGTTTCATTTGAAATTACTTAGGTTAAATTCAAATTTCCCTTCCAATTGCACTTAGATAGGCATTCACTCTTCTCATCATAACTTGAGTTTGGTAGCTCCATTTTAGTGTCGTCAGAGGCATTGGAATTGTGATTTAGATACCTAACCTCTTAAGTTAGTTTAGGAAGGTTTAGGACCCTTATAACTTGTTTAGGAAAAGACTTCTCAATAAACTACACATTCAGTGTATGGAACTAACCTTATCACCCTGTTTCACCTTTCAAGAATTAGTAAGCTAAATCAGGGGGGCATAAGGGGCTCTATGAACTTCTCAAAATCATCATAGTAAGACTTAGGTTTTATATGGATTTTCATTAACCTTGTGTACTGTAGGTCATGGGTACTAATGGTTTCTTGTAGGATCTCCGCATTGAGGACTTGGCCATATCCTTTTATACTTTATGATGTTTTCTTACTTTAACTTACATAATCACGTAGTGTCATATCTAAGCTAAATTGGGGGATAAATGTATCATATTAAAATGGAAGCACTTCCATTTTGGTAGGTTTACCACCTTCATTTAGTACACTTGCATATTAGACTTGCATTTAGGAATGCATCTACACTTGATTCTGCATGTTTAAGTGAAATTAGGGTAGGATCTTATGGATTATCCTAGATTTCCCTCTCCATGACTCTTTCCTCTAGGTAGGATCTATGTATTGGTCCTCCTAGGCCTCATCATGCTCTTCCTAGGCCTCTAGTCCTTCATCCCAGCATTCTAGAAGATTCCCTCACCTTCCTAGGTCCCCGGCTGACCTGGGAATCTCACAGACACTTTCTGGTGACCTACCTGAAACCTCAAGTCAGGGTTGAGATCGACCCTGACCTAGGTCAGGGTCAAAATTGACCTTGACCTAGGTCAAAGGGTGAGGTTGACATAGACCTCTATCGTGTGTTGGTCCCCGCTTTCAAATCTGAAGCTTATCAGGGTTCTAAACTTAAAAATGGGTCCCCGGGTTTGGATGCGGAAGTTTTTTCTCCGATATTTGATTTAATTCATCTCCTCATTGGTTGGTGATTGTAATTGGAGCATAATTCAAGGTGAAATTTGAATTTGGGTCCCTTGCATTTCCCTAGGAGACCTATAGTGAGATCTCTATATAAGCACTCTCTTTTGCCTTCATTTGATCATGAAATGAAATCGGGAGATGACATGATGCAATGATGATGCAAGTAAGAAAGAGGGTGATATAGAAGGACAAGATAGAAGGACATATTGAATCCATTCTCAAGCATTTTTGGTGGACAAGCTATTGTGGATCTTCATTGAAGCAAGAACGTGTTCTTCACTTTAGATGTACCATTCTCAACATTCAAGCATTCAAAGGACATTATCATGGGATAGAAATTATGGATTGTGAATTGATAGGAGTACTTTAGACTTTTGGGATTGGTATGCTTTCTTTATCACATTCAAATCTATGCATTTGTCTTCTCATTTCTATGTATGTTAGGATTGTTAATCTAGAGGTTAAGATCTTGATATTACATATTTAAAGACTCTTTCCAAAGAGAAAAACACACACACATATACTTTCTATATTTGGCTATTCGTGGAGGTGGAGATCACCAAAATGGGAGTTTGACTAAGGCAAAACCCTGTATAGCCACCCCAACACCCTTTTCTTCATATATTTTACAAGTGCTATTTTTGGGAGTTACAGGTGTAGAACAGTTGATCCGAGACCAGATTTGAGTACCCTTTTCAATGAACTATCAGGATCTAAAAATAGATTCTTTGTTGAGGCAGTGCAGGTCAGGGTCAAGATTATTGGGTTAGGGGTGATATTTGTGGGTCAAGATCAACCTTTTCCTCAATATGGTGTTAGATCGGAAAAAGATTTATGGGTTTTGTTCGTCTCTACGTTTCTATTCCGAATCATCCTTCAGATTTTCCAAAAACTCAACACAGACTATAGAAAATGAGCTTTTCTAAATCTGCTAGATCATGAGGTAGGTATCTTACTCCACTATTTTGTACAAACATTTTCCATTCTTTATCATAATAATTAAATGTAAAAGATTGAAATTGGGCTTAGGGTCTTGTTCCTTATGCAAATCTTATTACGCAAATCCTATTTAGGAGACCCTAAACTAATCCAAATTTTAGATCTTACAATGATTACTGTGAAGAACATGGAATCAAGAGACAGCTAAGTGCACCTAGAACCCCTCAGTAGAATGGGATTATAGAAAGAAGGAATAGAATAATACTTGATACAGTGTGCATTATCATGATTGAAGGAAAGGTTGCTCATACCTATTGGAGAGATGCGGTCGATACAGCAGTCTATACTATCAATAGAATACAATTGAGGCCAGGCACAGACAAGACACCCTATGAACTTTGGTTTGGTAATGTACCTACTATAAAATACTTCAGAATCTTTGGAAGCAAGTGCTACATCAAGAGAGATGATAGCATTGGCAAGTTTGATGCTAGAAGTGATGAAGGTATTTTTATTGGTTACTCTACTAAAAGCAAAGCCTATAGATGTTGTAATCTAAGATTAAAGAAGATCGTTGAAAGTACTCATATGAAGATTGATGAGAAGTTTATGATTCAAGAAAGATATTATGACTATGCTCCTATGATTGAAGATGATCCCAGACCCATCAATAAGGACACAGTTATTGAAGAAATGTTTGACTATATTGATGTTTCATGCAACAATCCTGAACCAAGTGAAGAAGAATCACAGATTACAGATGAAAGTATCACTCCTAAGAACTAAAAATACACATCCAAATACCACTCTAAGAAAGATATCATTGGAGATCAAAGCACAAAATTCTTGACAAGTTCTAGAGCAAAAGGTTCAACCGCTGATGAAGAGGTATGCTTACTTTCACAGATTGAACCCTTAAGTGTTGAAGATGTGTGCAAAGATTCAGATTGGAATTGAGCTATGCAAGAAGAATTAGATCAAATTATCAAAAATAAAACATGGGAACTGGTCCCTAGACCTCATGACAAGAACGTGATTGGAACAAAGTGGATATTCAGGAACAAAATGAATGAAGAAGGCACAGTGGTAAGGAACAAAGAAAAATTAGTATGTAAAGGATATGCGCATAGAGAAGGAATATACTACACTGATACATTTTCCCTTGTGAGCATAATGGAAGCTATCAAGTTGTTTTTGGCCTATGCAAAATTCAAGAACTTCAAAGTATATAAAATGGATGTCAAGTCAGTTTTTCTGAACGGTGACTTGAAGGAAGAAGTCTACATAGAGCAGCCTGAAGGATTCAAACTTTCAGACAAACCAGACATGGTATGCATATTAAAGAAATCACTTTATGGAATTAAACAGGCCCCAAGAGCTTGGTATGAGAGACTTGATGGTTACTTACCAAAGATAGGATTCAAAAAAGGAGCAGTAGACTGTAATTTATTCATAAGAGAGACAGATGAAGGATTACTACTTGTTGCTATTTTTTTTTATGACATTAGCTTTGGAGGTAATGACAAACTTAGTGCAGAATTTGCCAAAGAAATGACAAGTGAGTTTGAAATGAAAATGATTGGACCTATCAAATATTTTCTTGGATTGAATGTAAAACAAATAGACAAAGGCATATTCATAAACCAGTCTAAGTATGTAAAGGAGATATTGAAGACTTTCAAGATGGAAGATTGCAAACCAGTAAGCACCCCCATGATAACAGGAAGCAAGCTTTCTAAAGATGATGATTCCATAGTAGTTGACAAGACCCTGTACAATTCTATGATTGGAAAACTCATATATCTTACTCAATCTAGACCTGATATTTTTAATGCAGTTGGCATTGTTGGAAGATTTGCAGCTAAACCCAAGCAAAATCACCTAATGGAAATAAAAAGAATATTCATATACTTAAAAGGGACTATAGACTATGGTTTATGGTATCCTAATTCATAGAATATACAACTTCATGTGTATACAGATGCAGATTGGGCAAGTTGTGTTGATGACAGAAAGAGTACATCAGGAGGAGAAATATTTCTTAGAGACAGATTAGTCACTTGGACAAGTAAAAAGTAGAATTGTATCTCTTAGTCAACAGCAGAAGCTAAGTATGTTGCACCAGCATTGAATTTTTCAAAAATGGTTTGGATCAAATAGATGGTTAAAGACTTTGGTATTCAGATTGATTATCCTATTGTTATTCACTATGACAAAACTAGTACTATTAATATGTTAAAAAAACCTGTGATGCATGCAAAGACAAAACACATTGAGATTAAATAACATTTTCTAAGATAAAAATTTGCAAATAGAGAAGTAAAGATGGACTATGTGAGCACTAAAGAACAATTAGCAGATATTTTTACAAAGCCATTATCAAAAGATACTTTTGAGTATCTTAGGGAGAAGTTGGGAGTATTTCCCTTTCCTAAGTCTTATTAGAATTTGCAACAAGAACATCAGTCCCTGGTGACTGATGAATGGTTGACTACTCTACTTCTAGAGTAGTACCTATGCTTAAATGGTTTTTAAACACCCTTTTCCATTGATTTCAAAGGGGGATTATTAGTAAGGGGAGAATATAGTCTAGGGGAGTATACAGTTAAAAGAACAGCAGCAGTAAAGAGGAACTTTTGATGATGATATTGAGAAGATTGTAAAAAGAAGGAAGACACTTTGAGTTGATGATATCATATGTTTCCATCAATTTCAAAGGGGGAGATTGTTGGAGATTTGCTTCTATGCAAATAATTTATTATATGTTTTTCATTGATGACAACATATAATATATAGCAGTGTTCTATATGCAATTATCAGTACAGATGTTTTGGAGCTATGCGTATTTATTTCCATGGTGTATACATGTTCTAGATGCTATGTGCATTCACACTAAGTTAGATATGAAGTTTCAGTTGAGTCATATTAATCAGTTATGGCAATTACAGCGTCTAAAGATTATCTGTCGAGAGCCGACCTAAATACAGTGTTTCTTGAGTTACGCCTATCTTCGGGATATGTGTGGTTGTATTAATGTTTAGTTATGAGTTATTGATTATTATACAAAGGTGCCAAGCATGTTTTAATAGAATCACGATATTGGAGTAAAATTGGTGAAGTCGACTTTGTGAAGCGTTGCGTCTATTTAGTTTGAGTTGCGCAATTATAAATTTGATTGCATAGATAGTTAAGATGACAAAAAAGTTGATGAAGTGTTCCTAGATACTGTCATGACCTTATCCTTGGTGAAAGATACATATAGAAGTTCAATTGTGCTCACTAAGTGTGAAAAATGAAGTGAAAAACAATAAACAAAACTGAGCAGAAAGTCAGACAGAATAAGTTGAAGAACTATGTGAAGAAACAAAAGAAGATTACAAATCATTGGAACTAATCAAGATATCAGGTCTACTCAAATAGTTCATCTATCAGATATAGTGTATATCTTTTTTACTGAAGGTTGCAGCCTTCACCATTTTAGCAGTGAGCTTTTGGACAGTGAGTCCTCACCCCTAACAGGGTTACTTATAAAAGACTCATAACAGGGTCTGACCTTTAACCAGGTCTTTGTACTTATTGCATTGTAAAAGAACAACTCCTAACAGTGTTTCAAAATCTCCTAACAAGGATAATTATACTCAAGTATAGTTCTTTGTGGGTGCTAATTCCCACCGGGGTTTTTACCTATCTAGTTTCCTTGTAACCAAAATTGTTGTGTTCTCTATTGTGTTATCTGAATGTGCATTTTCTTTATGTTAATTGATATCTAAGTAAAGAAAAGAATTAAAGTAGTTGATAATTGATTCACCCCCCCCCCC
>MU223392.1:358596-371170 GCA_018584345.1 Thuja plicata
AAGAGTAAAGCATATAAGTGTTTGAATTCTAACACTAAAAAAATTGTGGAAAGTGCAAATGTTAGAATTGATGAGTATGTAGAAAGAAATGAAGCTGAAAGCACACAAGAACCTGAGAGTTACAAATTATTTGTCTATATGGATGAGGAAGATTATAATACATTACCTGAACCTGAGAATGAGGTTGCCGAGAAACAGCTAGCACCTGTCGACTCACAGAATGAGGTTTTCGGGCAACAGGAGGTAATTGTCAAGCTATATGATGGAGATGTCGAGTCATAGAATCTACCTGAATTAAATGAGAATAATGAATCTAAAGCAAGACAAGAACCTACTTTAGCAAAGTATGTGAGGAGGCACCACAAACCTAATCAAATCATAGGAGATTCTGCAGTTATGACAAGAAGAAATTTGACAGGCAGTGCATGCTTGCTATGTGATTTTGAACCTAAAATAGTAAAAGATGCCTTAGAAAATGAAGACTGGATACAATCCATGAACAAAGAAATTGAACAGATTGAGAAGAACAATACTTGGACACTTGTACCTAGGCTGAATGACAAGAATGTAATTGGTACTAAGTGGGTCTTCATAAATAAGTTGAATGAACATGGAGAGGTAACAAGAAACAAAGCTAGACTGGTATGCAAGGGTTATGCATAAGAGGAAGGAATTGATTATGGAGAAACATTTGCCCCAGTTGCAAGATTGGAAGGAGTAAGAACATTACTTGCATATGCAGTCTACAGAGGTTTTAAAGTTTATCATATGGATGTGAAGTCAGCATTCCTAAATGGGATATTAGAAGAAGAAGTGTACATTGAACAAGTTGATGGATTTGTAGACCCAAGTAAGAGGAACATGGTTTTTAGATTACACAAAGCACTATATGGATTGAAGGAAGCACCAAGAGAATGGTATGAGAGATTGCACAATTATCTGATAAAGATTTGATTTGCAAGAACCAATGACAACAGAAATATGTATTTGAAGACAAAGCAAAGTAAAGGTACCTTATTAGCTAAATTTTTTGTTGATGACATTATATTTAGTGGATAAGATTTGTTAAGCCAGGCATTTGCAAAAGATATGCAAACTGAATTTGAAATGTCTATGTTTGGTGAGATAAAAAAAATTTTGGCTTACAAATATATCAGATGAAGAATGGTATCTATATTACTCAATCAAAATATGTCAAGGAGATACTAAAAAATTTGGAATGGAAGATTCAAAACCAGTGAGTACACCCATGGCTAATGGACAGAAGTTTAAAAAATGATGATACAAAAGAAGAGAATCAAACCCTTTACAGAATAATGATTGGAAATCTACAATATGTTGTACACGGTAGACCTGATATTGCACTAGTTGTTGGTTTTATTGCAAGCTTTTTTGCCAATCCTAAGGAAAATCATATGATGGCAGTAAAAAGAATTCTGAGATATTTGAAAGGAACAGATGAATATGGTATGTACTACAAAAGGAATGATAAGATTGAACTCATAGTCTATACTGATTCTGATTGGGCTAGAAATGGGGATGATAGGAACAGCACCACATGTGGAACATATCTTATGAGAAAAATATTGGTTACATGGACAAGAAAGAAATAGAATTGCACCTCACAATCTCCAGCTGAAGCTGAGTATGTGGCAGCAGCAGTTAATTGTTCTAATATTGTGTGGTTGAAGATACTACTGAAAGGTATGAAAGAAGAGATCACAGAACCAGTTATCATATATTGTGACAACATGAGTGCCATTAATATTTTTAAGAACCTTGTGATGCACTCTAAAATAAATTATATAGCTATCAAGTATCATTACTTGAGGGAGCTAGTTCAGAAAAAGGAAGTGAGACTGGAATATGTGAATACTAAGGAACAATTAGCAGACATATTTACAAAGGCACTACCCAAGGATGCTCATGAGTATCTGCGAGGTAAATTAGGGATGATTCCCCTAACTGAGGCTAATTAGTTCAGAATGGTACTGTTACATCAAATGTTATACTCAGAATATTTGACACTTTGATGCACAGGCAGTCACACTTTAGGATGCTACCTAAAGTTGTGAAAGACAAACCAAGACATAAAAGAGGATCAGTCATAAGCAAGATGACAGGAACAACATGATACAGAGTTTAGAACAAAAGAATCTGCATGATGAAGATGTCAACGTCTTTGGCATTGTTGTCAAAGAGGGAGGAGTTTATTGAAAGAGGGAGAGTTTACTATACTTAGAGAAAGAGGGAGAGATTAATGAAAGGGGGAGTCTATAGATGAATAGAAACAGAAAGATTCTAGTGTGATAACAGACACAGAAGGAGAAAAGTTTTACAAAATGAGAATCAGAATGAAACTAAAGACATTAATGAAGATTTGTTCATATCAAGGAACACAGGCTGAATTTTTGGATTGTATGGTAACTATGGTTGAAAATTATTGTTTTACTATTTAGTGTTGCCATCAATGCCAAAGAGGGAGATTATTGGAAACATTGTTGGAAAGCTACAATGGAAATAATTTTTGTTTTTTCATTGATGTCAAACCTTAACTGGTGAGACTATTGCTATCTATTTGAGTACCATATCTATTGATTGATGAAGGATATTTAACAAGAAGACCAAGTGAAATGGTTGAGTTATGGGAAATCACAAGGGTACTTGATCAATTGGCACATTGGCAAAGTAATGTGTTGTTTATCTTTTGATGATAGTTTACTAAGAATAGTTTATGCCAAGCAAGTTTGTGTTGACCGAGCACCAGTGTATGTTGAGCATAGTTTCTAGTGTCGACCAAGCGTCAGTAAATTATCGAGGAACACAATTTTGGCTGAGCAGCAGTATTTTGGTAATTGTTGAGATTTGAGATCTCTGGCCGACATAGTTGATTTTATTGGGATATGTAAAGTTAATTAAGGATAAGCACGATTGATCCAAACTATTTAAATGCATGGGTAACCATAATTAATGCATGGATCAAAGATTCAATTAGTGATTTCTTTGGAGAAATAAATTAAATGTAATGATGGAAAGATCTGTTGGATCTAACCTAACCTAAGATCTACGATCTTGATTAAGTGAAAAAGATTTATTTTACCTAGATGAAGAGGTATAAGATAACCTCAAGGGGTTATTCATATTGTGAATGAAGAGTATGCAAGAGGATTGCATAGTTAATTGATTGATTGGCATGATCTAAGAAGAGAAGGCTGAGCAGAGAAGTAGAGAGTTGCATAAGTTTTTGCTTGACGGATTTCCAAGGAGATCTGAAGATTGAAATGAGAATGGAGGCCACTCAGTGAATTAGCATTAGAGCTGAATTGGATCTGGATTTGCAAAGTAATTTGTATGTATCAGATCACACCTGCTAATTACTTTCTAACCATTGTATCAGTCAAAATCCTTTAACCAGGTTGACCTAACAGTCATTGTATAAATCCTTTAGCAAGGTGACATTCAGGTGGAATGTTTTAAGTCCTCCAACAAGGCCACTCTTGATAGGGTGATTAAATCCTTTAACCAGGTCGCATTTAACAATGTGTTTTGTAACCTTTAATAGGGTTGGCTCCTAACAGAGTTCACTTCAGAAGAGTGAAAATTTGATAGCATGTTATTGGTGGTTTTTCCCATATTGGGTTTACATGTTAAATACTAGTGTCAACTTTTGTGAATGTTTATGTTGTGTTTTACTATTAAGTTTCTACAAGATGATTACATCTGAATAGTAAACTGCATATGTATGTTGTTATTTTATGTTATTTCTACTGAGCATATCTGAGTTATTCAAATTGGTATAAAGTTTAAATGGGCACATCTAGACCTGAGGATAACTGATTCACCCCCCCTCTCAGTTATTCTAAATTCATTCTAACAAAACATACCTTGTCAATTAAGTTCTACTTATGGATCCACCAGTGTGTTCAAATATGCAACTACCTATTCAAAGTATTTAACCCTCCCCTTGGAAGAGACCCTAGAATAGACAATACATTAGTCAGCATCCACTAAAAGACAAGTTTGACATATCCTCAATACCCCAAACTCATACGTATCTGAAAACAAATCCAAAATCACTCTATTGGAGATCTAAAATAGACAAGACCAAAACACCCTTAATGCCTTAATCTATGTGATTTAAAAATCCAAATGGAGACAACTTGATAATAATACAATAATACTAAAGTTTCATTCATAAAGCTAACTATTACAATGGATGCCCTTCTCTGAAACTAGAAAGAGATCAAGAACACCCTATATGCAGAGAAAAGGAAGAATATTTATAGAGGAACCACACTTGGAACCTGCCTTCAGAACAAAGGAAAATTGAAGCCTTTTTGGAACCTCCTTATGCTACAAAAAAACCAAAACCTTTACAATAGAGAAAAGAAAGGAATATTTAGAAGAAGGAAACCCTAGAATTGATATCATTTTGACACTTGTCCTCCTATGAAATCTGATTTGCACCAACTCTCTTTCTCCAGCCGACTGATCTTTCTTCAAAAGATCCCAAAAACAATCTGATCTCCATTGCCACCTGTCTGAAAACGTGAATTTGGCCAGTAAATATAGATCCACCAACAATCCAGTCAAAATATCTACCCCTGTGACCAAAATGAATCAGCATACGACTAGAAATCCTTTGCGAAGGTTTAAATATTAAAATATTTGTTTAAATGGTCATACCAGGTGCATAAATCCTGTCAATGTTATTGAATCTCACAAAACAAGTTTAAAACACAGTCATCGATCTTCCCTTTAGTGGCACCTCTACGTAGCAATTTGGTCCCACTTGACTTTCTAGACAAGCATCAACCAGGCGTGAACCTGCAATGAATAACCTTCGTGCATCTTTGCATAGTGGTATCATGCCAACCATTGAATTTTATTTAATATGACTGTCCTTTACCTCTTTATAATCATGAACCCATGATCTGATCTGGACACATGTCACAAAGGCGTGATTGTGCGAAGAATCAACAGTAGGAATTTTTTTATTAAGGAATCACGCACACTGTTAGATCAAATTTGATCTAACCGGCCTTTATCCACTAGCCCCACTTAGGCAAGATCTCTGGGTAGACACTTGTCAACATGGTGTGATCATGCGATGCATAAAAACCATGCATCTTTGGATTGGGGCATCACACCTGTCATCAGATCAAAACAAAACCATTCGACGCTTTACTTTCCCTTAGCCCAGCCACTTTCCATGTTTCGCAAAGGCGTGATTCCTTGAAGAATAAAATTTGTGCAGCTTTTGATCCCAAAATCATGCCAACCGTTCAATCAATTCAAATTTGAACTGACTTTATCTTACTTCTAGCCTTGAAAATAGACACTTGGTGCCCAAGCGTGATTCCTTGAAGGGTAAACATCAGGAACTTTGTGATCAAGGCATTAGGCCTATCATCAGATTGAGTCATCCCTTCTCTTCATCTTGCAATAAATAAAATAACGCAGGGACATTTAAACTTAGGAAATATTAAAACGAGCTCTGCTAGGACTTGGGACATATTTAAAACGCAAGCCCCATGCATGATGACTTAAAACACATGGGATAAAGTGACTTAAGTGGCCCAAAAAGGTAATGCAATATTATAAAAGGCATAAAGTACCTAGGGTTTAACCATCATGGAAGATAGGGTTTAAGGAAATGGCTTGGAAAACATCAGAACAAGGCAGGAACTAGCACCATGGTAACCAAACTTGTGTAGTCCTTGTTAATCTCTAAGTTTTGTTGATGATTAGTGACCAACACTTAGTCATTCACTTAGGCAGTTTTATTTGGCTATCACTGTGGCTGAGCTAAAACTATGCAAGGCCGAGCAACATTGCCGAGTAGTTTTTCATTTTCCTAGTTACATTGCCGAGTCGAGTTACATTGCCGAGCTGAGTAGTACACAGAGATGTTAAATTTCAAGCAACAGACAAGTCAAGTGCCGAGAAAAATAGTTTTTATATACATGTCTGGAATGATACAAACTTCAAGGATAAGTAACCTGGCTGACTTATATAAGCTTTTTGAGCCGACTTATGTATGCATTTAATATTTTTCTACGGAGTTAGTTATGCATTTAATTGTTTTATCCTATGCATGATCTATTGTAAACATTAATTGTAATACCATCAAGGTATGGGTATCAGATCTTGATCGTTGATCTAGATCTCGCTATCAGATTTGAATAGGTATATTAGATTGCTTATAAACCCTATTTTGAAAGTGTGTGTAAGGAGAGAGTAGATGAATTGTCTAGTGACTATATTTTGAAGTGAAATGCACAGAGGGTTATTTTGTTAAGAAGCAGAGATCAAGCAAAGTGAGAACACAGTGAACGACAGAGTAAAGTTATATCAGATTATGAGATCACAGAAGGTACTGGAAAGAGGAGATCTGTAATCAGCATCAGAGTGCATAACGAAGGATCAATACTTGAGACATTCTAATCATTGTATCAGGTGAAAATCTCTTAACAGAGTGGTTCTAGCAGACATTTCTTTATCTCCTAACAGAGTGCTTACTTTATTGTAAGTTGAAATCCTTTAACAGGGTAGATTGTAATGATCTTAAGCTCTTAACTGGATAGACCTTAAACAGGGTAGATTACATTTTGTAATCAACATTTGTAACCTTAACAGGTACACTTTATTACTACAGTAGTGGAGAATTTTTTGGGTGTCATCCCCACCCCAGTTTTACCTATTTGGGTTTTTGGGTTACCAAGTTATTGTGTTATGTGTTATTTATTTCATTGTGTGATGCTATCTGAGATTACATTAGATTCATATATGTATGAATGTGGATCAGTTTGTTTCAGTGTTTAATTTTGAAGATCTGATTCACCCCCCCCCCCCTCTCAGTATCTTGCTTTCCCATTATTGAATTTCCAACAGNTTCCCCCCCCCCCCCCTCTCAGTATCTTGCTTTCCCATTATTGAATTTCCAACAGTCCTAATAGGGCTATTTATTGAAGCAGGGATTAAACCTAAAGGAGAGTTTTTAGATATTTGTGGATTTTAATCATTTTATCTCTCATGATGGGAGAGGGTTAATTTTTTGAAGCCGCACACATTCAATGGGAGAAGACACATATGACATCCTTCACATAATTATTCATTTCATCCTTTTTATGATCCCGAGAGTGATTCCTCGCCAAGATTATCAATCTACATGATAGATCTCTATCTATGCAAGGAAGCACAAAATAGCTCCAATGACCAAAGTAAAGTTCACCTCCCAACTACAAGTTAGGAAACTAATCACCCTCGGGCTAGGAGGTATCCACTAGAACTAGATACATTGAAGCATACATAGACATAAACAACAACACGATTCTATTTACACACAAAAGAAACTCCAACCCAAGGATGCACATGTACACATGAACCTTTACAAAAAGGTTCTCGCAGGGAGGGACTAGGGAACATCTCAAACAATAGGGTGAAATAATGATTATTATTTTCTATATTTAGTTTGGACAATAAATATCATCACTTCCACCTTCACTTGACAAACTCTCCTTTCATAACGTTACTAAACCATTCACAATTTATCAATGCATAATGAAACCTCTTATAATAGTCAACCTCTCACACCTATTCAAATATATTGGGAAAATATAATCATTTCATTCTCAAGGATTGAATAAGACCCCTTTGAAGGTTTACCCTATCTAAATCCCTCACGTTAGGTTTAGGATAAAAATAAATAAAATAGGTAGTCGGACACATTGCTTCAAATTTTAATGAAGTGTGGTTTTAGGGTATATTATGCTTATAATTCCCTAGAAGCCATATATGCAAAACATTGAAATATAAACAAGGAACACATAATTGTTTCACAAAATGCCTCATAGAAATGTGGCCTTATGGCGTTGTATGAGAGTGGAACCAGGAAAATTTCATGAAAGGTTAATGACCTCAAGAAAGAACACATTTGCATGAAATAAGACAAAAAGTGTGGTTTTACTTCAAATTTTCTCCCCGCCCTTAAAAATATTTCTTGGATATATCTTTCTATTAGCGTAACCATTGCACCTTGTCGAGATGTAATTGCTATTAAATATAATTTTAATCTTCCATTATTTTTATCACTGTGAGTTTTTTTTAATGTTTTCCTCTGTCATTCCTATGGGGTAAGATAGATAAAGAAGGAAAAAATATGAATGCGTGTAGAAAAATTTGAAATTTAGGTGGAATTTTTAAAATATTAATAGATAAATGTTTCAAATGATCTACAAATAATTTGAGTTAAAAATAAATTTTATAAAATATTATACTAATAGTTGAGACATTAGATTTGATGATGTGACTCCCAAGTTAGGGTCAGAAGGAAAGAAGGAAATACTAAGTTGAGTGGGAGTGAGAATGATAAAGATATTGATATGACTCAATGATTGGATATGAAAATTCTCAAAATGGCATGGCTGCATTCAATGTTCAAAGAAGGGAGTCCCAAAAGTGAGAGAAAAAGACTTTTTATAGATGTCCACATGAAGGAAACCGGGTTGTGGGAAAGATGGGGGATTAAAAGAATTAGGTGGGAAGGTCAATGATCTTTTGTCCCATGATTATATTTATTTTTGTGAATAAATGATTGGTAGAAATTAAAAGGGTGGTAATTTATGAATTTATATAAGGGATTTATTTGATCAATGGTGAAAATAAAGATGTAAAGAGGGAAAATGGGTGTTTGTTTGATCGAATGATAGAAAAGGGATAGAAAAGGATTTGATGAATCATGAAAAAAAATATAAAACTTTATTTACACAAAAGAGTTTAAGTATTTAATGAGTTAATTAAATAAATAAATTTATATATTTAATTAATAGAAGGATTTAGGATAAGGATAAGGATATTTTAATGTGTTTATATTTTGCCTCTCTTTAAGACAATACAACATCTCACATTGTTTCAAAGAAAACTTTTGATAGTTGATACATGATGATGCCTTGGTTATACCTAGTTAGGCAATATATATATTTGATCGAGAGATTGGTTGATATATCCAAAGAATAATATCTCAATAGATCATAGGGATGATTTGATGAGGATGGTGCATGACTCATTGAGTTGTAAGAGTTGATAGGATGCTACACTGAGAAAATGATAAGTTGTACATTTGATGAGAATTGTAACTAACCAATTGATTTAAATGATCAAGATAGAAAGATTGATTGAGCTTATTAATCTAGTTAGAGTAATTGATAAGTGATAAGATTGGAAGGGATAGTTGATAGCCAATAGGATCGATTATAGTTGATAAATTATTGATTGGTCAAAGGTAGATAAGCTAGGGTCGATAGTTAATTCTAATGAATAGGTCAATTGATCTGATAGAGCTAGTTGATAGTCGATACTAATAGGGGTGACATGTATCAATTTGTAGATTATAATCTTAAACTATAGTGAGAATAGAAAGATGATTAAAGAGATAATGAAGGGATAAAAAAGGAGATAGGAGGGATAAAAGCATATTGGACAAATAAAAGAAGATAGAATATTTGTTCTCTTTTAGGTGCTATATTATCATTGATTATACAAAAAAGGGATGAAGCCATTTAGATATGAAGTAGATACAAATGAACTGGCATACTAATTGCATGGAGAAAGATACATCAGATAGTTAAGGAATGACCATGTTAACATGAGATCCATGTGTCCTTGATGATATGATGTGGTCATGATAGGAGGTACCTCAAAGAGATTTGTCCAAGCCATGCAGAAAGAGTCACACAATAGAAACAACAAGAGATAATTGAGAGAAAGAGAGATCAGTGCTTTACAAATTATCAAAATTCAAGTACAATTGCCCTGCAACATGCAGGATTACATTCCAAGTATACATGTCTAATTATAGATTGAATTACTTACAATGTTCCCAAATTCAAGCTTCTGAAAGCTTCATCTTCTAAGACATCTCCTTTAAGGAACAATTTCATGAATTTATACAACTTCGTAAGCATCAAGTTAGGCTAGAAAGATTACATTTTCCAACATAAGAAAACATATTATAAATTATAGATTTGGACCCAAATCATAAGGATCTCCCCCCAAAAGATTTTAAATGAAACATAATCCAAAAAGGACATCAACCACAGGTGTAGAAACATCGATAAATGTGCCACAAACCTTCATCGATCAGGAAATTGCTTTGCAAGATCGAAAAACTCAAACTAGTCATGAAACATGAAAAATTGATAACTCCCGCCAAGAATCCATGAGATCTCAAATGTGAAGTAACAAATAGATGTGCGAACCTAGGTGAAGTCTCAACATGATGTTAGGAACACACCACGAGGTACGCAAAGACTAATGATCCAAACAGAAGGAAATCCACAAAAAACATTGTGACTGGAAAAATAGAAACAAACAAGTGATGAACTATAATTGTTTATATGTTTGAAGTCATTTGTTGAAATTCAACCGAGTTGTAGAAGTGATGTTAAAATTATTAGTTAATGTACTATAATTGATGTCAACTTATTTACATGTTATTATGGTGGAAAACATTTGTGATGTATTAAAGATTTGGAACAAACAATGTTTTTGTGGTCGGTAATTGAAGCGTTTTGTATACACTGAGTGACAAAGAACACTGAGTAAAATCCAGTGTATACTGAGTGACAGTATTAACCGAGCAAGGTTTTTCCAACACAGTTATTGATTAACAATTTAATTATAATCGAGGCTGACTTGGATGCTTAGTTGGCAATTGATGATTTCAAGGTAAAAGATAAAGTTTTTTATTTGATCAAATGGTTATTAAAATTCAATGAAGATCAGATGAAAGAGATTGAAACGTGTTTTTAACACAACTTTCAAAGATGGATCAAGTGGGAAATTGAACGATGGAGATTAAGCAACAAGATTTGAAGGATGAAAATTAAATGATACATGACGTCTATATAAGAGAAAATAGATTCATTTGTGAATCAACTATGTATACAGATGCTAATGCATACATGCAAATTTATGCATGAGTGATCAAACTGGTTAAAGACAAAACCGAGTGTAATTATGCAGACATCACCGAGAACAGAGCAAACAAGAGCATAACCAAGCAAAACAAAGATGAAGAATGAGATGAACAGAAGTGAACAAATTGATCATAGGTATTATGTACTTAGAATAGATCTAAATATCTACAAATCAGAGTTGTATTTGAACCAGATCATTACTGTATCAGTTTAACCAGTGTTATAGATAAATATCATAACTGAGTAGGACAATGAGTCCTTATTAAAACATTCAAAGAATGTTGATTGTTTTCTTGTTGACCCCATAGTGAATGCATGGTCAAGAGAGAACTGGTAGTTTTAAATCCTCTAACAAGGTCACATTTAATAGTGTGCATTGTAACCTTTAACAGGGTTGACTCCTCACTAAGCTCACTTCAAAAGAGTGAAAATATTTTGGGTTACTGGTCCCAGGTGGTTTTTCCCTTAGCAGGGTTTCCACATTAAGAATCTATGTATCAATGTGCATGAATGTTGTGGATTGTTATTTTACTTTACACTTTATTTTATTGACCTAGATTGCTAATCACAATATTAATTTATTGATACTCGGTAAACACTATTGATGCAAGTTTAAGTTTACATAATACATTTTTACCGAGTTGAATTATATGATTGAATTTGTTTTGATATACATCTAAAGAAATTTGGGATTGTAGGATAATTTGTGAGGAAACTGATTCTAACTGATTCACCTCCCCCTCTTAGTTATTCTAACAATTGGTATCAGAGCATGCAGTGTGTATCACAGCATTACTTATTGTAATCGCCTAAAAATGGTCACCTAAACCCTAGACCCCCAATCTCAGCAATTAATCAAGAAACCCTAATCTTGATTAAACCTAAGTCCTAAATCAAATAGGCAATTATCAAATTCAAACTAATATGACCTAAACCCTAGGTCCTAATCGATCATCTTACTTGATTAATTAATTAATTCCTAAAATCACATTACATTGGAAAATAAACATTATGTTAATTATTTAATTGGTATTATGACATATTAATTAAATAAAAATTACAAAATTGTCAATTAAATCAAAAAGGAATTAAATTAATTATAAAATCATAAATGTGCATTCAAAATGAATTAAATTATTAAAAATGCACATGACATCATCAAATTCAGTTGACTGATTATCAAAATGGAAACAATCCAGTTCCACTCAGTTAACTGATTCTCCGCTGATTATCATTTTGGAAACATTTCAGTTAACTATGAACTGATTTTGGAAGTTTCCAAAATAACTGATCAATCAGTTCAGTCAACTGACTCTTTTGACCAATCACATCACTTGCACATGGATTGTGCTTCTTCAATCGAATCTGAGCCACTCTTTTATTTCGATCTCAACCGTCGATTCGAGAGAGATTTCTATAAAAGAGAAACTCTTTTCCTTCACAAAGGATCCTAATATTTTAATTAAATTTATTATGCTGCATTTTCATCTTAACTATCTTGCATTCTTAGCATAGCTTTAATTGTTGTTTACTTTTATGTTAATCATGCAAACCTAATCTTAGAGCATATTTCAATTGGTGTTTTAAAATCAATC